>JBAMBR010000480.1:0-11468 GCA_037044475.1 Zaprionus obscuricornis
GTATTTTGATATTTGCACTGCTTAACCTTAATTTTCAGTGACTACTCCATTATTTGGTAACAGTAGAAGCTATGTGGACCCCCACACGTATGAAGATCCAAATCAAGCGATAAGAGAATTTGCGCGCGAAATTGATGCGAACTACATTACTATCGAGGCAATAATTGGTATTAAAAAACATGAAGTTTTTTGCATATATTGTAGGTAGTTAAACGTATATTTTCAGGTGGTGGTGAATTTGGAGATGTATGTCGAGGCCGACTCAAGATTCCTCCTAATTTTTTGCAAGACATTGACGTCGCTATTAAGACTTTAAAACCAGGTTTGACAAGTTGCGCAGAGAATTTATATTATATTATATTAAAATATATAATATTTTTAATTTATTGAACTATTTAAAGGTTCTTCGGAAAAAGCACGTTGTGATTTCTTGACAGAAGCTTCAATAATGGGACAATTTGATCATCCCAACGTCATATATCTACAAGGAGTTGTTACGCGTTCAAGTCCGGTTATGATTATAACAGAATATATGGAAAACGGCAGCCTAGATACTTTTTTGAGAGTTAATGACGGAAAGTTTCAAACTTTACAGTTAATTGTAATGCTGCGTGGCATTGCGAGTGGGATGTCTTATCTAAGTGATATGAATTATGTTCACCGGGACTTGGCAGCTCGTAATGTCCTTGTCAATGCTCAATTAATTTGCAAAATTGCAGACTTTGGGTTATCTCGAGAAATTGAAAATGCAAGTGACGCTTACACTACACGGGTACGTAATATTTGTAGCCTATTGACAATAAAAATTGTTAATAGTTATAAGTAAGATTAACGCAGCTCATATATATAAAGGTCAAACACGATAAAAGGTCAAAATTTTGTGAAATTTATTCATTTATATTAAGTTTTCGGTATGTTCGCTATTGCTTTATATGATTTTTCCATTACTTCCTCTTGGCAGCAGAAACAAGTTGCCCATAATGGTATTATAACTGGATTTAACAGAATAAAGTTAAGTTAAGCCAAATCAGTTGAATT
Source organism: Zaprionus obscuricornis (assembly GCA_037044475.1). Taxonomy (NCBI): domain Eukaryota; kingdom Metazoa; phylum Arthropoda; class Insecta; order Diptera; family Drosophilidae; genus Zaprionus; species Zaprionus obscuricornis. The sequence goes on from JBAMBR010000480.1 coordinate 1,039, forward strand.
CTGTGGCTGTTGCCTCTATACAAATTTGAGCAGGAGTCTGTAACGTCCATTATGAGGCATGGTAGACCCAATGAAATATATATATGCTTCATCAACATCAAAAGCAGATGCAAATGTGCATTTGCCTTTTTCGGTCTGTTGCCAGACTCTGTTTTAAAACTATCTCAATGAAACTTGGTATTCAGACTCCCTATGCATATAGACTGTATATTTGTCGGAATCGGCAGGATCGGTCGAAACTTAGTCTCATATAAACTTAATCGAAATCAGAGCATTATATCGTATAGCTACCATAGGAACAATCGGACGAAAATTGAAAGAAAAATGTTATAAAACTACAAGGCCTTCCGAAGATATCTTAGACGATTTTATCTGCTGTTCAAGCATATGATGAAGTTCATTGTCACTTGTCCCAATGTCTGCTTTACGATGAATGCATTAATTTTCCACAAAAAAAGACCGTTAAATTGTGTATCTGAAATAATATATTATTAAAATATTCAAAATTCTCCACTGTTTGAAAATGAACAATATAATTTTTTTTTTAAATTTATAACTTAAATTATGAAAGTATGGTTATTTCAGCTGAAGAACTCTTTGAATAGGTGATAATATTTCAGCTTTTGAATAATTCCCTAAAATGTAGCCGATGGTAATATACACTTTTTTGCAGGGTGGAAAAATTCCGGTACGCTGGACGGCTCCTGAAGCTATAGCGTTTAGGAAATTTACATCTGCATCAGATGTTTGGTCGTATGGCGTCGTTTTATGGGAGGTTATGTCATACGGCGAGCGTCCTTATTGGAATTGGTCTAATCAGGTACTTCTACATAATTTAATATCTGAATATACATTTTAAAATAGTATTATATTCATAGGACGTTATAAAAAGTATTGAGAAAGGTTATCGCTTACCTGCTCCAATGGATTGTCCTGAAGCGCTATACCAGCTTATGTTGGATTCTTGGCAGAAGCAACGGACGCATCGGCCTACTTTTGCAAGCATTGTCTCAACTTTAGATAATTTAGCCAGACAGCCTCAGTCTCTATTAACAACGCGCAGCTCACCAGAAAATGATAGTACACATATTCTGGATACACAACGAGGACATAACATATTTATCAGTACGGACATATGGCTTGAAAATATAAAAATGTCAAGATACAGTCAACATTTTAAAGAGGCTAATTTAGTGAGTGCCCAACAGGTATGAGGTGTAACAAGTGTAATCATTTAATTTCGTTTAGTATATAATTTTGTTCATTCATAGATCTCAAGGTTAACAGCTCAACAGCTTTCCGATATGGGTATAACTTTAGTTGGACATCAAAAAAAGCTTTTACATCAAGCTCGTCAGCTAGATACAATAATTTAAGCAGTTTATTTTTAAGATGTACATATAAAACGTATAAAATAACATTAGTAACAAAACAGTAATTCTTAAGATTATGTGGCATATGAGAAAAACAGATAAATTACCTTATAACTTAAGCACAGTTGTAGTTCTTTAATTGTAAGTCACTAAGTATTTAAACATAAACCAGAATAGTGGTAAAAGCCTGGGTACTACATGATTTATAGTGTTATTTTACCAAGATGATAAGACATTTCCTTCCACAGTAAGCCTCTTTATTTCAAATTATGTTAAAATATGTGACCTAATGCGTAGAACAAAATGATCACATGTGAAGTTATTTTTTTAATCAAGATTAAATAGAAACATACTTGTGAAAAATATGCATTTTATATACAAAATCAGTCAGGCTTTGGGGGTTGATACAATTACACCTAACCAATAAATAAAATAAAAAAATCAATTAAGGAACTGACAGTAAAATTTCCTGCACTCCGTCTTCGCTCACTCATACTGATCTGCTCTTGTCATATATGTGTATAAACACAAGTACACATGCAAGAGCAGATCAGTATGAGTGAGCGAGACGAGTGCAGGAAATTTTACTGTCGTTCCTTAATTGATTTTTTTATTTTATTTATTGGCTAGGTGTAATTGTATCAACCCCCAAAGCCTGACTGATTTTGTATATAAAATGCATATTTTTCACAAGTATGTTTCTATTTAATCTTGATTAAAAAAATAACTTCACATGTGATCATTTTGTTCTACGCATTAGGTCACATATTTTAACATAATTTGAAATAAAGAGGCTTACTGTGGAAGGAAATGTCTTATCATCTTGGTAAAATAACACTATAAATCATGTAGTACCCAGGCTTTTACCACTATTCTGGTTTATGTTTAAATACTTAGTGACTTACAATTAAAGAACTACAACTGTGCTTAAGTTATAAGGTAATTTATCTGTTTTTCTCATATGCCACATAATCTTAAGAATTACTGTTTTGTTACTAATGTTATTTTATACGTTTTATATGTACATCTTAAAAATAAACTGCTTAAATTATTGTATCTAGCTGACGAGCTTGATGTAAAAGCTTTTTTTGATGTCCAACTAAAGTTATACCCATATCGGAAAGCTGTTGAGCTGTTAACCTTGAGATCTATGAATGAACAAAATTATATACTAAACGAAATTAAATGATTACACTTGTTACACCTCATACCTGTTGGGCACTCACTAAATTAGCCTCTTTAAAATGTTGACTGTATCTTGACATTTTTATATTTTCAAGCCATATGTCCGTACTGATAAATATGTTATGTCCTCGTTGTGTATCCAGAATATGTGTACTATCATTTTCTGGTGAGCTGCGCGTTGTTAATAGAGACTGAGGCTGTCTGGCTAAATTATCTAAAGTTGAGACAATGCTTGCAAAAGTAGGCCGATGCGTCCGTTGCTTCTGCCAAGAATCCAACATAAGCTGGTATAGCGCTTCAGGACAATCCATTGGAGCAGGTAAGCGATAACCTTTCTCAATACTTTTTATAACGTCCTATGAATATAATACTATTTTAAAATGTATATTCAGATATTAAATTATGTAGAAGTACCTGATTAGACCAATTCCAATAAGGACGCTCGCCGTATGACATAACCTCCCATAAAACGACGCCATACGACCAAACATCTGATGCAGATGTAAATTTCCTAAACGCTATAGCTTCAGGAGCCGTCCAGCGTACCGGAATTTTTCCACCCTGCAAAAAAGTGTATATTACCATCGGCTACATTTTAGGGAATTATTCAAAAGCTGAAATATTATCACCTATTCAAAGAGTTCTTCAGCTGAAATAACCATACTTTCATAATTTAAGTTATAAATTTAAAAAAAAAATTATATTGTTCATTTTCAAACAGTGGAGAATTTTGAATATTTTAATAATATATTATTTCAGATACACAATTTAACGGTCTTTTTTTGTGGAAAATTAATGCATTCATCGTAAAGCAGACATTGGGACAAGTGACAATGAACTTCATCATATGCTTGAACAGCAGATAAAATCGTCTAAGATATCTTCGGAAGGCCTTGTAGTTTTATAACATTTTTCTTTCAATTTTCGTCCGATTGTTCCTATGGTAGCTATACGATATAATGCTCTGATTTCGATTAAGTTTATATGAGACTAAGTTTCGACCGATCCTGCCGATTCCGACAAATATACAGTCTATATGCATAGGGAGTCTGAATACCAAGTTTCATTGAGATAGTTTTAAAACAGAGTCTGGCAACAGACCGAAAAAGGCAAATGCACATTTGCATCTGCTTTTGATGTTGATGAAGCATATATATATTTCATTGGGTCTACCATGCCTCATAATGGACGTTACAGACTCCTGCTCAAATTTGTATAGAGGCAACAGCCACAGAATTCAACTGATTTGGCTTAACTTAACTTTATTCTGTTAAATCCAGTTATAATACCATTATGGGCAACTTGTTTCTGCTGCCAAGAGGAAGTAATGGAAAAATCATATAAAGCAATAGCGAACATACCGAAAACTTAATATAAATGAATAAATTTCACAAAATTTTGACCTTTTATCGTGTTTGACCTTTATATATATGAGCTGCGTTAATCTTACTTATAACTATTAACAATTTTTATTGTCAATAGGCTACAAATATTACGTACCCGTGTAGTGTAAGCGTCACTTGCATTTTCAATTTCTCGAGATAACCCAAAGTCTGCAATTTTGCAAATTAATTGAGCATTGACAAGGACATTACGAGCTGCCAAGTCCCGGTGAACATAATTCATATCACTTAGATAAGACATCCCACTCGCAATGCCACGCAGCATTACAATTAACTGTAAAGTTTGAAACTTTCCGTCATTAACTCTCAAAAAAGTATCTAGGCTGCCGTTTTCCATATATTCTGTTATAATCATAACCGGACTTGAACGCGTAACAACTCCTTGTAGATATATGACGTTGGGATGATCAAATTGTCCCATTATTGAAGCTTCTGTCAAGAAATCACAACGTGCTTTTTCCGAAGAACCTTTAAATAGTTCAATAAATTAAAAATATTATATATTTTAATATAATATAATATAAATTCTCTGCGCAACTTGTCAAACCTGGTTTTAAAGTCTTAATAGCGACGTCAATGTCTTGCAAAAAATTAGGAGGAATCTTGAGTCGGCCTCGACATACATCTCCAAATTCACCACCACCTGAAAATATACGTTTAACTACCTACAATATATGCAAAAAACTTCATGTTTTTTAATACCAATTATTGCCTCGATAGTAATGTAGTTCGCATCAATTTCGCGCGCAAATTCTCTTATCGCTTGATTTGGATCTTCATACGTGTGGGGGTCCACATAGCTTCTACTGTTACCAAATAATGGAGTAGTCACTGAAAATTAAGGTTAAGCAGTGCAAATATCAAAATACTAAACATATAAAAAATATTCAAATATATACACTAGCCTATGAAAAAAAAAAAACAGACTATTAAACAAAATATTCTACTAAAAATAAAAAACTTCATTCTAAGCCTACTTTTTAATAACTATAGCAAGCAATTTACTGTACCTAAAGGGAGTTAGGTAAATGGTAAGAATACATTAATGATCTGTCTAAACGCAAAATGGAATCCATTTTTTTTTTTTAATTATTTTATAAATTTGGACTGTATCAAATATATTCAGTAAAAATGTGTATTAAATATTTTATCTGCATATTGATACTAACAGAAATAATGTTTGAAAGATATTTTATTTTACGCATACAGTAGTGGTATATAATCTTTGGCGAGCCGAATATTAATTTCTTGATCTAATTTGTTCTAATTCTTTAGCCAGGAGTTTGCAACGCACAGAAAGAGACATGACCACGTAAAGCACCTTTCGTCCATTTGTTTCAGTTGCTTATAGTCTCTTTAAGCTACTTTATTAATTTTTGCGGATATTCATAACTACCATAGGACCATTAATCAAAAACTGAGTTTTTATATGAGGTTTTGTATGCTTATTAAGTAATCGGGCTGGAAGTTATAGGATTTGGGGCTAAATTATTTATACATGTCAACCAAATTTGGTTTAATTCGAATGACATTATTATATAGCTGCCATAGAAAACAATCGGATTTTACACTAGCCACCTTAGACGACTATTCACTCTATGAATGCAAAAATTTGTTCTGTCACATGCAATTTAATGATTGTCACATGTAAATCAAATTTTATTAAGCTTGGAAGATTATACCAAAGAGCCGCAATGAGAATAATCGGACGTTTTTATATACATTTTTTGTTTGACTGGACTGAAACTTATAAAACTTAGTAACGATATATACAAGTAAACCAAATTTTCACGATAACTTTGCTTGCCTGTATTTAGTTTTAGTAAAGGTCGTGTGTGAGTAAAAAATGCAGTAACACCAAAAATTAAATTATTATTGACGATACAAACTCTGTTCAAGAATAAAAGCTTAATTTAACTTATAGGTACTGCACAAAAAAAAAACAAAAATAAATAAAAAACAAACAAATAATATACCATTTAAATGAAGAGTCTTTACAATTGGAGTTGTGTCCATGGCATTTACTAAAAAATAAATAAAAATGTGTATAAAAAATTAAAATAATGAACCCAAGCGTTATAAATTAAATAATCTTTAGAAATAGCTACATACATATATTGAATTGTCAAAAAATATTTGTTTTGCATTAAAAACTGTATTTATAAGGTCATTAATAAAAAGTGCCTAAAACTAAAAAATGATTAAAATCAGTTTTAATACTTAATTAGACTAATCATTTTGTTCATAATAAAATTTATATTTACTTTGAGGGTTATTAATTCGCAAAACTTACTATATGTCACAACGAGTCCTTAAAAAGAGACCAGTTTAAGATTTGGTTAAACGAGTAGGGATATAAGTAAATTGGAAGAATTAGAATATTGTTTTAATTTTCAGAAAAAAAAATTACAAAAAATGCACTTCAAGAGAGATCGTTCAATTAACTTTTGGGAGTATCTATTCGCACCAGCCCGTTTTCCCCGTACCAATTGTTATTAACAGCATATTCTTACCATGTCGCCCGTTTCATAGAGACAGTATATTCTATGCGGGCCCCTCTTGCCAGTATTATTGGCCGCCCGATGTCCACAGCGCTTTGCCCAAATAATATTAACACAGACTCAACTTTCTTAATTGGATTAGTCAATAAATTGGGTTTGTACGAAAACTTTGTTGTTTGTAAAGCTGTCGGTCTAAAATTTACACAACGTAACGACTTATATATTTTATACAAATTTAGTGCAATAGGTACGATAGAAATGATCGAATAAAAATAATTTGTTATGAAAAGTTAAGCTTTCAATGAATTGACATAAACGGCAGGCCAGAAATGGCTGTTTTCTTGTTATTACACTTTTGCACAGTGTATTTTTTTGTTTTGCTCCTAGGATGTGCCCATAAGATGTACTGCCATGGACACATAAATAACACAAATCGAAATTATATTTTTAAGCTTTCATTTTGCCAATTTTTTACATCGTATTTTAAAAATTAAGATTTAAACGTTTTCTTAACTCTTTTAGATGTTGTACACTTTGACATTTATCACTTTTAGTTTGGTTTTAATCTAAATTTTTCTTGGAACAGCCATAATTTAGCTTGGTCACAGAAATAGCACTTTTTTAAAATATTGCTCATGATTTTAAGAAAATAAGTTTATTGTCTTTATGCAATATAAGGCACTTTGATCTTTGATCCATCTGGTAGTTTGAATTAGTCCTTAAAAAACCGAAAAAATATCTTTTTGATGAATATTAGCGTCCTTTTAAACAAAATGTGTTATTTCTGTGACCAAGCTAAATTAAATTCTTTAGCTGAAATTTTTATACTCGGTGCCCTATGGGTACCAAGAGTATATTGGGTTAGTGACAAGAGCAAATGTATGTAACACCCATAAGGAGGCGTGGCCGACCCCATAAAGTATATATATTCTGACTCAGGATCAACAGCCGAGTCGATTGGAGTATGTCCGTCTGTACGTCCGTATGAACACACAGATCTCGGAGACTATAAGAGATAGAGACTTCATTTTTTTGCATAGTGTTTGTAGTGTTTGCAGGCAGATCAAGTTTATTTTGGATTTTTGCCACGCCCCCCTCCGCCTCCACAAATCGATAAAAACGATTTTAAGCAAACCCAGCCAAGCTACAGGACTAAATTTTGGTACAAAGTTAGAATATGTTTATCTGGACGTTGTGTACAAATTTGGTACAGATAATAACGGATAATAAACATGGAAGTTATACACATTTCAAATTTCAAAAGTTGAGAGGCGTACGCTTGCTTGCTGTTCTCACCCCATACGACGGCAACATTTACTCAGTGTTTCTCACACTTGTGAAGAGCGTGGCTCAGTGGTTAGAGGGTTGAACTTGCGTGCATGAGGTCCGCGGTTCGATTCCCGAGACGATTTTTTTTTTTAAATTTTTTTTTTTATATTAACTTAAAATTGGCGAGTGCGCAGCACGAGCAAAATAAATATATAATATAACTTTGGGCACCGAGTATTATATAGTCGAGCACACTCGACTATAACTTTCTTACTTGTAGGATTTGTGTTTGGTGACGAAATAGACCTCTCATATTAATTTTAAATCGGACTATTATATAATATTATATTACTGTTACAGGGATAATTGACAGGAAATTTAATGTTTATATGCAAGGTTTTCATTTAAGACGGCAAGCGTATAACATCTTTGAACCGCAAGATAATTTTGCATTTTTGTTTAAAAAATGTAACTAATCAAAATTTGGAGTATTATGGATGAGACCAAACAGGTTATAAATTTGAAATATATTTTATAATCCCTATTTTGTTATATTGTGAATATAAATAATACAAATCAAACTTAGACTATTCTAAGGCAGGATCTGCAAGGTGGTGCAGCTTTAATCTCCTTCTCAAGGTGCACCGGTTTTAAAGTTTTCGTTCAAATGGATTAATATGATTTTTGATATTATGTAAGCTAGAACCAGAATTTACCAAAACCATAGTTTGTTCATCAACAGTATTATTGCACTGAATGGACCTACACATGCTTAGAGTCTGTATAAAGCCACTCCAGCTTGAATTCTACGAGAAACGCTAAGTGGTGCTGAATGCACCAAAAAAGAAATCTGAAGATCTGTTACGATATGCTACGATCTTCGTGAACGAAACAGACAATTGAATTTGTGCAAGCACACCGAGCCGCATTGAATAACAAATATAATTAAAGATCAACCACGAGCAATTCTCAACTTAATTATTGGGGTTAACGTGAGTGTAGTATGTCAGTCGCATACAACAAAAAACTCAATTTTCGACTGATTGTTCCTATGGTAACTATATGATATAGTGGTACAGTCCGTTCCCGGTTCTGACTCATATTCAGTCTATGGACATAGCGAAAATATATTGCCAAGTTTCGTTAAAACGTTTTTAAAATTGAGAGACTGGTTCGAGTTGAAACAAACCATTATAAAATATAGCTGATATGAGAGCAATCGGTCTAATATCGAGATTAAAAAATATTTAATTTGCTAAGCGATCCGGTAAATTGAGCTTGGTAAATTTGACAGTAACTTTAAGGCCATGCTTCAATAATAACTGTGGAGTTATATACTTTACGCTTGTATAGATACACAATACTACCATTACCATATTACCATTGTATGGTCAGTGACATTAGGAAATAAATATAGGGGACGACGATTTGACATTTACAGTAGTGATCAATCATATACATACATACATACAAGTTCAGAATTATCGACTTTCGTTGTCTACAAAAACTAAACCACATGAGTAAAGTCCACAGTTCTTTTTTCTGCTAGTATTTTATATGCTATAAGTAACGTTAAACATTATATTAATCAAAGGCTTGGTATTAGCCAACCGGGGCTAAATAAGGTACAAAAGACTTATCTGTACCTTTTAATGTATGTCCACACTCAACAGTACAAATCTGTATACACCGAAAAAAAAAGAAAATCAAATTTCAAACGTAAATTTCTAGTGATTTATTATTTTCTGTATGGAGAAGTACCAATTGGGGTACCAATCTCTCTATAAGATTTTCCATCTAAAAATAGTTTTAAAATCAGTTTCCACAATACAAATTTTTGCGCCTTTGTTCACGGTGTAAATTTTTATAATGTAATGCAAAAATAAAGATCAATTGTAACATAACCCCGTTGCCTAGGTAACGTAATTAGCATCGGCGCCTGAAAGTCGGACTATAATTACAAAATTTGCATTCTACCCCAGGTAAAAGAACTGTATTGAAACTTTTGCGTGTACATATTTTTGTAGACTTTAACTTAAAACTAAATATAAAAAATATCGAATTGTTAAACAATTCTAAAAAAAAAAATATAATATTAAAGAGAATAAAATGTTATGTTAAAAGAAAAAGTAGTTAAAAATACATATAAATAACTGAGAAATTTGCGATTGAAATTTGTACTGAAAGTGTATGTATAATGTAACCTATATTATAAAATTTTTTTCACTCGCTAACAAGTAGGAAATCAGTGGATATTTTTATTAATTGTAACTTAATTTAATTTTAATTAATGTTAGTAATAATTCAGATGAGTTAATTTATATAGGAAAAGGACAGAAAGTAGTCTGCTCTCTCAAATTATCGTCTCATATAAAGTATCGCAGGGCAAAGCGGAGAAAGTTTTATTGCACAGATTCGATCGTCGCTTAAACTATGCAAAAAATTCGTTATAAAGGCTAAACCTGGAAACTTAAATTTTTAATAAAATAAAAACAACTTTCTAAATAAAACAGTAATTAATAAAAAAAAGATCAAATTTGTAAGCTTTTTCAAAAAAATGGTACGATTTATGATACAAATCTCATATTTTTTATAATTTTACCTTTAAATTTTAGTGCTTGTTCACAATTGAAATAAGAAAGTAAAATTATTTTCGGCGAGCCAAATATGTCATACCCTTGTAGTCGAAAAAGAAATTT
>JBAMBR010000482.1:0-46502 GCA_037044475.1 Zaprionus obscuricornis
TATGCTAAGAATTTTAATGAAAAGAAAAAAAAAAAACACTCACACTCAGAGTCAAGGTAAAGTCAGCTTAAACACAATGTTTATAACGCACATGACACAAAATCAAAATTAATTACAAGTTCAACTGTCAGTATAGAAGAAGAAGAAAAAGAAGAAGTAGATGAACAAGAAGGAGAAGAAGATGAAGAAAATACAAAATGTTTAATGCCAATAAGGTAACTGTAGCTCAATTTTGCCAAGCTTTAAGATGAGTAGCATATATATATATATGTGTGTGTGTGTGTGTGTGTGCTCTTAATGCTGTGGGCTTACTCCTGCTGCTGCTGCTACTGTTGCTGTTGCAAGATTGCAGCTTGAACTTTGGCACAGTGCAAATCTTTTGGAATATCTTCTTAATATTCTGAAAATTTTCACAACAATCTGTTTATTAACAAGAAAGTTATAAGAAAAACTACAACAAGAGCAGCAGCAGCAACAATAACAACAGCAGCAGTAGCATCAGTAGTAGAAGTAGCAACAGCAACAGCAACATGCTCCCCTGCCACACATTGTCTAGACAAGCAACATTTTCGGCAAACTTGTTTCATATTGCAGTTGAAATTCAGCCCAAAGCTTATGAATTTCTACCACTGACAATTAAAACGATGCGATGAGACTTTTATTTTCTTTGCGTTTTTGACTTTAATTTTGCACAATTTTTTTTTAAAGGGGGTGGGGCATATGCTGTGGTATGTGGTATGTAGCAGAGGCAAAACAAAGTCGTTAGTATTTGCATGTTCGTTCTCTCTGGCAGCCATGCAAATGATCAAAATAATTACATGAAGCGGCAGTTTGTATTTTTTCCCCCCATTTTTTTTGTGTTTTTTTTTTTTTTGTTTTACACTTGCAACAGCAGCAATCATTGTGGCAGTGGCAGTGGCAGTGGCAGCGCCTTACAAAAGACAAGCGCAGTCGCAACTTCAAAATGATGAAAATGAGTTTTCTTTACAAACAAAATTAAAAGTAAGCGTTGTGGCACATAAAAAAAAAAACACAAACACACACACACTGGTAGGGAGAGAGAATGAGAGAGAGCAAGAGTTAGGTGGTGAAACAGTGAGTGCGAGAAAATTGCACACCAAATCCAACGATGTGCAAAGTTATTTTTCACAAGTGCTTTGCAGCCGACAACACAAGGCTCCACAGCTGCTTCCCATTGCCAAACCCAAAACCAGCTTCAATTTCTCTACACAGCTGCTGTCGCCTACATATGCGGCAAAAGGAGACAAAGGCGTATAGAGGGGGAAGAGATGACTGTGTGTGTGGATTCTCGGTTAACTTATGGTTAGTAGTCTCCAGTATGTCTCCAGCGTGTCTTTGCCTCCAACAGTCTAACACCAACTCAACTTCCTTGCCTCTAACTCTTTCTCTCTTACTCTCTCTCTCTCTCTCTCTCTAACTGCTGCTACTTCTTTATTTCTCTTGGCCTTTTTTCCATTTTTATGCTGTGCAAATGACAGCTATTTTTCATAGGGCCAAAGCGTTACCAAACTGCAGCAGCAACGCTTCGACGGCTCCTGTGGTGTATGCAGCACAAGCTTTACTTCCTCTTGCTGTCGTTGCTGCAACTATGCTCCGCTGTTGTTGTTGTTGTAGTTTCTTTCCTAGGTGGCAAGTGACAATAATTTCACTGTCTACTCAGTGCAGCAGTGCTCCTGCAACTCCGTTACACACACACACAAACACACACATACACACAGTGCTTGTATGTTGAGGCTTTTGTTTTGCAGCTTTTGCCTAATTGCCAAGACTTTGACTGCCACAATCCAAAAAATGCAAAAAAATAAGTAGAAATGGAAATGAAAATGAAAATGAAAGAAAAATCTATGTAAATGCTGGCAAGCATCAGTTTATTACGCATACGACTTGTGGTACTTGTGCAATAGATTTTAATGCCATAAGAAATTTTACGTTCAAGTTTTTGTCATCAACATAGATTAACATTTAAATAGCCGAAAATTGAATTCATTCACACACACACACATACATACGTATAAAACAAACAAGAGAAGAAAAGACAAGCAGTTGAAAAAATGAAATGAAAATGCATCATCAATTATTGAAATGATGATGAAGTAGTACATAAAAATCTTTGTCACTTTTTGGACAATTGATAATCGTCGTTATTATAATTGAATGACATACCGTTAGAAGCATTTGCAGTGTATGCTCTAAATATACTATATAAATCAGTTACTTGCAAACATACATATAGAAAGTTTTGGCATGTCCATCAATAAAGAGCACAAGGCTATGAAAAAGAAGAGTCCTTAAATGCAACAACTCAAAATCAAGCAACGTTTTTATTGAATCATCAAAGTCAGACAATAAGTATCTAGTGGATGGATAAAGCTTAACATACACACACACACACACAAACAGAGAGACTCTCTCACACACACACACATGCACAGTTAGAGCAACTCATAATTGTGTAGCTGTGAAAATATCAATAAAGGAAACTAATGAAATGCGCGCGCCTTAAGTGGCTTACTGTCACTTCAGCACACAAACAACACATACACTGAGACACTTGCCCTTACACACACACACACACACACGCACACATGCACAAAGAGTACTACTTATAGTTACCAGTGTTTGTGCCAGTGTGTGTATGTCAATGGCCAGCCGAAAGACGCCAAGACGAGTTGCGACAATTTCTCCCACACACATACACACTCTCTCGCAACTTCTACTTCCACACTCTCTGTGTAACGGTGCATCATAAATTCCGCACTTCTTACATAAATAGCCATTTCATGTGTAAGTGTATGTTTGTTTACTTTCATTTAACGTTTGGCCTTAGCTGCCACGCATTATGCTCTCAACACACGAGCTCAACGCTTTTTTGTTGCCACTGCAAGTCATAAAACAAAAGGCAACAACATGCAACATCATATATACAATAAATTAATATCAACATCTTCTATATATTTACTACTTGTATAAAGTGTATTTACTAGTCGACTCTGTTCAATTTAAGCATTTTCACTTATCAGCTATTAGCGAGCGACTATTAAAGGGTCAAGGGAAAGCAATGTGAATCGCTGGACCTGCCATACGTCTGTCTGTCCATGCGAATGTAATTCATAAAATCATATAAAAAAGAAAAAAAAAACAATTTGAAAAGTTCAATAAATAAAGCTTAATGTGTGTCTCGACTAAGCTATTGTACAAATAAATGCATTGGATGTGTGTCTCGGCTAAACTGACTTTCGCTGCACTTCAGCAAAGCTGTGGATGCTGTCGAGACGATTGCTGACTGTGCACAAATAAATGGTTTCTATGGGTGTCTCGGCTAAGCTGCACTTCAACAAGCTGTGGAAGCTGTGTAGGCTGTGGAGCCTATTGCTGACTGTGTCCAAATAAATGCATTGACCGTGTGTCTCGGCTAAACTGCGTTTTGCTGCACTTCAACAAGCTGTGGTGGCTTGCACACACTATTGCTGACTGTGTGTCTTGGCTGCTCTACAGGTACTGTGACTTGACTAAGCGAAGTCACTAAGCAAAGGATACAATGATTGAGGTGGAAATGTGACTCGACTAAACCGACAATTGTTTGATGGAAATAGTTCATTTGTAAATGCATAGATGGCGCCACTGAGCATGTTAAGGCAACTTCAAGCCAAAATGTAATAGAAAATTCTATGTAATAACACTTTTCAAATTTAATTACGATATTAAAAGTAACTTAAATTTGATGTGTAAAATATGTATATATAAAATTCCAAGAGTTTCCCACAGCTTAATAAATAATTATAGAGGAAATTCATAATAAGCATTATAAGCCTTATTATTTTGCTTAATTTGAAAACATAAAATTATCATTAATTTTATTTTGGTATAATTACAATTTCTGTAACATTTTATATTGTTTTTTTTTTTTTTGTTTGTTGTTGTTGTATGCATAGTTGTTTATATAGTAGTATATATATATTTATTTATTTTTATATGTATTATTACGAGTATATGCTTCCGTCAGCTAGTTGGTAAAAATCACGCAAATGTTTTATATAATTTTGTAATGCTTTTTCATTATGAAACCTCATAAAAAAATAAAAAAAAGAAAAAACACGACAAGAGTAAATGGTGTTGTAGGGTGGGGGGATCGGCAGATATATAGAAAATTGCTGTTTGTTGTTGTTGTTGTTTTTGTTGGCATTGCAGCTTCCTAACTAATTATGTTTATAGACATTAAATTAATATTACGAACACGCTTAGTTTGCATTAAATAACAAATAAAAAAAGAGATTCTACAGATTTAAAAAGAGTTTTTTTTTCTTTTTTGTTTTGTTCGCAGTGTATACACTTAGCAAAAATAGTTCCCTAAATTGGGTTGGTTTTTGTTTTTTTTTTTAAAATTGTGCTTCTTGCCTCACATTAAAAATAAAAAAAATTGAATATAATTTTTTTTTTGTTTCTCGTGCACAGCATAAAAATTAAAATATCAATTCTTCGATTTAAAAATTTGTTTTTGTTTTTTGTTCTTGAATTTGTTTAATATCTAAATTGACCCTTCTTCCCCCGCTCATTATGATAGACTCTCAAAGGTGAATAATTGCCATTAGCATTGCCATTCAGCGCAGCACCACCAGCTGCAGCGCCAGCACCATTGCTAGTACCAGTGCCATTGCCATTGCTTGTGCCATTGCCATGACCGCCAAAGTTCTGTGAGGCAGAGCCCGATATTAATTCCTCTGTATGATGCTGTGGCTTCGCAGTGCAGTGTTGAGAAAAGATAAGATGATAAAAGAAGAAATAAACGATAGAGATGGTGCAGGCAAAGACAGCTAGCCATTGGTATAAATAACTCCATTTCGACAATACAGGCAAACGTTCTTCACGTAACAAACCAAACAAAGCGCCAAATCCTTTACCTGCAACAGCAAAAGAGAAAGAATATTTATAAATGTAAATTTCTCAAGAAGCTGCAGTTAAACTTACCCAAACCAAAGAAGGCCAAGACAGCTATGGCCTGTCCAGTGGCAGTCAATTTACGTGGCATTGAATGTCGCATATACAATATTATCGTAATCCAAATGAAACCAATAACAACTGGCTCAATAATCTCCATAATGACTGTTAACCAATTAGTACGCGCATCACTGAGTGCGGTGAAACGTATAACGAATATGGCAATAATTAGTAATTATATTTGGCGCCACATTTATTTTGCTGCAGAAATCATAACAAAAGCAGAAAAACAAAAAACAAAAATAGAAATAGAAAAAAAAAAAAACAAACAAACAGTCAGTGTAATGTCTATAGACACGGCCTATGGTTTCCCATGCGATAAGATCGTAACAGTACAACAAACACCTTGTGTGTTGGTTAGACAAACTGTTGTTGTAGCTACTGCTTGTAACCGCAATGTTAAAATGAAAATATAAATATATATATATATTCATTGGAAGTGTGCTTTATAAATAGTTACCCTAGAAAATGAAGAAACAAGTCAAAAGTTGCATGCGATAAATATTAAAAAAAAAAAATTTGAATAAAAACTTTAAAAAAATTTATAAAGCGAAAAAATAATTTAAAATTCTAATTATATAAATGAAATTTAAATTGTATAAAAATTTTATAATTATTTAATTGAATTTAATTTGTGCTAGCAGAAAATGTTGCATGAGATAAATATGTATAAATAAAATTGAAAAACATAAATTATAATAATGAAGAAAACATAGAAAAATTTGCTAAAACTTCACAGAATGCTTAGTTAGCGGAAAAAAATCCGAAAATTGAAATAAAAAAAAATAAATAAATAATAAAAAAAAATAATGCTTTATAAATACAATAACAATAAAAAGCGCTGTGTTTTTTTTTGTATATAAATTTTATTGACAAAATTATTTGAATATTGATATGCATAACATATTTTTTGCGGTATTACATACGTGAAGATTTTATTTTCAATCAATTTTTATGCTATAACAATGGCGACGCAAATGTAATTTTGTACAATTATTTATATATTTATTTTTATTGATTTTCTAATGTTTAATATTTTGCAAGCATTATTTTGCAGTTTTCTTTTTTTACAATTTTTTTTTTTATTACAATTTTCTCTGTTTATTTAGATTTTTAAATATTTTTTTCCGCTAACTAAGCATTCTGTGAAGTTTTAGCAAATTTTTGTATATTTTCTTCATTATTATAATTTATATTTTTCAATTTTATTTATACATATTTATCTCATGCAACATTTTCTGCTAGCACAAATTAAATTCAATTAAATAATTATAAAATTTTTATACAATTTAAATTTCATTTATATAATTAGAATTTTAAATTATTTTTTCGCTTTATAAATTTTTTTAAAAGTTTTTATTCAAATAATTTTTTTTTAATATTTATCGCATGCAACTTTTGACTTGTTTCTTCATTTTCTAGGGTAACTATTTATAAAGCACACTTCCAATGAATATATATATTTTTTTTTTCTATTTTTATTTTTATTTTTACATTGTGGTTACATGCAGTAGCTACAACAACAGTTTGTCTAACCAACACACAAGGTGTTTGTTGTACTGTTACGATCTTATCGCATGGGAAACCATAGGCCGTGTCTATAGACATTACGCTGACTGTTTGTTTGTTTTTTTTTTTTTTCTATTTCTATTTTTGTTTTTTTGTTTTTCTGCTTTTGTTATGATTTCTGCAGCAAAATAAATGTGGCGCCAAATATAATTACTAATTACTTTTTTCATTTTCTATTGTTTTACAGGCTCTGCAAGCAAATAACGACACAAAAGGCCGCTGCATAATTTTGTTAAACAGTTAAAAAGAAAAAAAAAACGCCAACAAAATGTGCTTCAAGTGCTTCAAATGCGCGTTCAGACCGCGCGTTAACAAAACCTTAATATTGCTGAAGATAATTGTATTTCTGGTGATCAGTGGTGAGTATAGTGTGACAGTTGAATTTATATAGTACAATTCACGATCATACTTATCATCTATCTTCACAGGTCTAACTGCCTTGCATATTATACATACCACACAGCCGCTGGTATTGGGTCTGCATTTTGATGAATATCGTATGATCACAATTATTGCACCATTTGTCTCGATATTGGGTCCATTAATTGTTGGTCCTTGGGCTGATCGTTTGGCTGCCAAGAATCCAAATGGTTTTGGGCGTACATTGCGTATACTTACTGCCATCTGTTTATTACTTACGGCTGCAATCTATAGCGCATTATTCTGTCTACCAACGGTCGATCGTACAGCAGTACAAAAGCCAAATGTTAGCTTCGGCTGTGATAGCAATGGTGCATATATTTTTCAGAAATTATGCAATGAAAATGCCACATGCCACAATTGGGAACGTCGTGCGGGTATGGTAAATTTAACACGTTGCACATACAGTTGCTTAAATCCCAATAATCATGAGGATATGTATCAAGCATGGTTGGGTGAATTACCAACAGCGGCGCCATCTACCGAACAAAGTTCAGAATTTGATTATGAGGAGGAGCAAGTGAGTGCAACAACCGAAAGAATTCGTGCAAAGCGACAATTAAATTTAGTTGACATTGCGGCCGATAGTGCTGGCATTGAGCAACTTAGCGCTGAGGTGAATCGTGTAACGCGTCAAGCAAAGAAACCAAAGAAAGTCTATGTAGAGCCACCGCATCTATGTTTGACGGAACGCAATGAGAAGAATGAGAAAATTGTGCAGAAATGTCATGTCTTTACGCAGGATACGACAACAATTGTGTTGGACACTGTGATGGGTGCATCGATGCAAATGCCAAACACTAATGAAACCGAAGGCTGGTGTCAATATCCATTGTGTAAGTAATGCAGAGAGAGTGTATCTGCAAAGTCTACTACTAATACTCTTCTGTTACAGATGGTATACAATGTAATATACCCGAACAGCAAGTGGATTATATGCGTGCTTTGAAACGTGGCAAGGAGTGTAAACCAATTATTGAATGTTTCGTTGTGCAGCCCTATGATGGCGATGATACTGTGCTTGCTGATAGTGAATGTGTTAAGGTAAGTTTCTATCTAACAGCAGCATTTCATACTCATATTAAACTTTATTTTCCACCACAGACCACAGGTGATGTTGAAGAAACTTTGATCAGTTATAAAATTGTGCGTATATTAGGCGATATATTTGCCATGGCAGCCTTAACACTATTAAATAGCCAGTTGTTATTGGTTTCGTCAGAGTACGATGATTATGCGACATTCAATGCCACGTAAATTGACTGCCACTGGACAGGCCATAGCTGTCTTGGCCTTCTTTGGTTTGGGTAAGTTTAACTGCAGCTTCTTGAGAAATTTACATTTATAAATATTCTTTCTCTTTTGCTGTTGCAGGTAAAGGATTTGGCGCTTTGTTTGGTTTGTTACGTGAAGAACGTTTGCCTGTATTGTCGAAATGGAGTTATTTATACCAATGGCTAGCTGTCTTTGCCTGCACCATCTCTATCGTTTATTTCTTCTTTTATCATCTTATCTTTTCTCAACACTGCACTGCGAAGCCACAGCATCATACAGAGGAATTAATATCGGGCTCTGCCTCACAGAACTTTGGCGGTCATGGCAATGGCACAAGCAATGGCAATGGCACTGGTACTAGCAATGGTGCTGGCGCTGCAGCTGGTGGTGCTGCGCTGAATGGCAATGCTAATGGCAATTATTCACCTTTGAGAGTCTATCATAATGAGCGGGGGAAGAAGGGTCAATTTAGATATTAAACAAATTCAACAACAAAAAACAAAAACAAATTTTTAAATCGAAGAATTGATATTTTAATTTTTATGCTGTGCACGAGAAACAAAAAAAAAATTATATTCAATTTTTTTTATTTTTAATGTGAGGCAAGAAGCACAATTTTAAAAAAAAAAACAAAAACCAACCCAATTTAGGGAACTATTTTTGCTAAGTGTATACACTGCGAACAAAACAAAAAAGAAAAAAAAACTCTTTTTAAATCTGTAGAATCTCTTTTTTTATTTGTTATTTAATGCAAACTAAGCGTGTTCGTAATATTAATTTAATGTCTATAAACATAATTAGTTAGGAAGCTGCAATGCCAACAAAAACAACAACAACAACAAACAGCAATTTTCTATATATCTGCCGATCCCCCCACCCTACAACACCATTTACTCTTGTCGTGTTTTTCCTTTTTTTAATTTTTTTATGAGGTTTCATAATGAAAAAGCATTACAAAATTATATAAAACATTTGCGTGATTTTTACCAACTAGCTGACGGAAGCATATACTCGTAATAATACATATAAAAATAAATAAATATATATATACTACTATATAAACAACTATGCATACAACAACAACAAACAAAAAAAAAAAAAACAATATAAAATGTTACAGAAATTGTAATTATACCAAAATAAAATTAATGATAATTTTATGTTTTCAAATTAAGCAAAATAATAAGGCTTATAATGCTTATTATGAATTTCCTCTATAATTATTTATTAAGCTGTGGGAAACTCTTGGAATTTTATATATACATATTTTCCACAATCAAATTTAAGTTACTTTTAATATCGTAATTAAATTTGAAAAGTGTTATTACATAGAATTTTCTATTACATTTTGGCTTGAAGTTGCCTTAACATGCTCAGTGGCGCCATCTATGCATTTACAAATGAACTATTTCCATCAAACAATTGTCGGTTTAGTCGAGTCACATTTCCACCTCAATCATTGGTATCCTTTGCTTAGTGACTTCGCTTAGTCAAGTCACAGTACCTGTAGAGCAGCCAAGACACACAGTCAGCAATAGTGTGTGCAAGCCACCACAGCTTGTTGAAGTGCAGCAAAACGCAGTTTAGCCGAGACACACGGTCAATGCATTTATTTGTACACAGTCAGCAATAGGCTCCACAGCCTTCACAGCTTCCACAGCTTGTTGAGACACACATGCAAAACATTTATTTGTGCACAGTCAGCAATAGTCTTGACAGCATCCACAGCTTGTTGAAGTGCAGCAAAACACAGTTTAGCCGAGACACACATCTAATGCATTTATTTGTACAATAGCTTAGTCGAGACACACACTAAGCTTAATTTATTGAACTTTTCATTTTTTTTTTTTTTCTTTTTTATATGATTTTATGAATTACATTCGCATGGACAGACAGACGTATGGCAGGTCCAGCGATTCACATTGCTTTCCCTTGACCCTTTAATAGTCGCTCGCTAATAGCTGATAAGTGAAAATGCTTAAATTGAACAGAGTCGACTAGTAAATACACTTTATACAAGTAGTAAATATATAGAAGATGTTGATATTAATTTATTGTATATATGATGTTGCATGTTGTTGCCTTTTGTTTTATGACTTGCAGTGGCAACAAAAAAGCGTTGAGCTCGTGTGTTGAGAGCATAATGCGTGGCAGCTAATGCCAAACGTTAAATGAAAGTAAACAAACATACACTTACACATGAAATGGCTATTTATGTAAGAAGTGCGGAATTTATGATGCACCGTTACACAGAGAGTGTGGAAGTAGAAGTTGCGAGAGAGTGTGTATGTGTGTGGGAGAAATTGTCGCAACTCGTCTTGGCGTCTTTCGGCTGGCCATTGACATACACACACTGGCACAAACACTGGTAACTATAAGTAGTACTCTTTGTGCATGTGTGCGTGTGTGTGTGTGTGTGTGTAAGGGCAAGTGTCTCAGTGTATGTGTTGTTTGTGTGCTGAAGTGACAGTAAGCCACTTAAGGCGCGCGCATTTCATTAGTTTCCTTTATTGATATTTTCACAGCTACACAATTATGAGTTGCTCTAACTGTGCATGTGTGTGTGTGTGAGAGAGTCTCTCTGTTTGTGTGTGTGTGTGTGTATGTTAAGCTTTATCCATCCACTAGATACTTATTGTCTGACTTTGATGATTCAATAAAAACGTTGCTTGATTTTGAGTTGTTGCATTTAAGGACTCTTCTTTTCATAGCCTTGTGCTCTTTATTGATGGACATGCCAAAACTTTCTATATGTATGTTTGCAAGTAACTGATTTATATAGTATATTTAGAGCATACACTGCAAATGCTTCTAACGGTATGTCATTCAATTATAATAACGACGATTATCAATTGTCCAAAAAGTGACAAAGATTTTTATGTACTACTTCATCATCATTTCAATAATTGATGATGCATTTTCATTTCATTTTTTCAACTGCTTGTCTTTTCTTCTCATGTTTGTTTTGTATGTATGTGTGTGTGTGTGTGTGTGAATGAATTGAATTTTCGGCTATTTAAATGTTAATCTATGTTGATGACAAAAACTTGAACGTAAAATTTCTTATGGCATTAAAATCCATTGCACAAGTACCACAAGTCGTATGCGTAATAAACTGATGCTTGCCAGCATTTACATAGATTTTTCTTTCATTTTCATTTTCATTTCCATTTCTACTTATTTTTTTGCATTTTTTGGATTGTGGCAGTCAAAGTCTTGGCAATTAGGCAAAAGCTGCAAAACAAAAGCCTCAACATACAAGCACTGTGTGTATGTGTGTGTTTGTGTGTGTAACGGAGTTGCAGCAGCACTGCTGCACTGAGTAGACAGTGAAATTATTGTCACTTGCCACCTAGGAAAGAAACTACAACAACAACAACAGCAGCAGCAGCAGTAGTTGCAGCAACAGCAACGACAGCAAAAGGAAGTGAAGCTTGTGCTGCATACACCACAGGAGCCGTCGAAGCGTTGCTGCTGCAGTTTGGTAACGCTTTGGCCCTATGAAAAATAGCTGTCATTTGCACAGCATAAAAATGGAAAAAAGGCCAAGAGAAATAAAGAAGTAGCAGCAGTAAAAGAGAGAGAGAGAGAGAGAGTAAGAGAGAAAAAGAGTTAGAGGCAAGGAAGTTGAGTTGGTGTTACACTGTTGGAGGCAGAGACACGCTGGAGACATACTGGAGACTACTAACCATAAGTTAACCAAGAATCCACACACACAGTCATCTCTTCCCCCTCTATACGCCTTTGTCTCCTTTTGCCGCATATGTAGGCGACAGCAGCTGTGTAGAGAAATTGAAGCTGGTTTTGGGTTTGGCAATGGGAAGCAGCTGTGGAGCCTTGTGTTGTCGGCTGCAAAGCACTTGTGAAAAATAACTTTGCACATCGTTGGATTTGGTGTGCAATTTTCTCGCACTCACTGTTTCACCACCTAACTCTTGCTCTCTCTCATTCTCTCTCCCTACCAGTGTGTGTGTGTTTGTGTTTTTTTTTTATGTGCCACAACGCTTACTTTTAATTTTGTTTGTAAAGAAAACTCATTTTCATCATTTTGAAGTTGCGACTGCGCTTGTCTTTTGTAAGGCGCTGCCACTGCCACTGCCACTGCCACAATGATTGCTGCTGTTGCAAGTGTAAAACAAAAAAAAAAAAAACAAAAAAAATGGGGGGAAAAAATACAAACTGCCGCTTCATGTAATTATTTTGATCATTTGCATGGCTGCCAGAGAGAACGAACATGCAAATACTAACGACTTTGTTTTGCCTCTGCTACATGCCACATGCCACATGCCACAATAAACCACCACCCCCTTTAAAAAAAATTGTGCAAAATTAAAGCCAAAAACGCAAAGAAAATAAAAGTCTCATCGCATCGTTTTAATTGTCAGTGGTAGAAATTCATAAGCTTTGGGCTGAATTTCAACTGCAATATGAAACAAGTTTGCCGAAAATGTTGCTTGTCTAGACAATGTGTGGCAGGGGAGCATGTTGCTGTTGCTGTTACTGCTGCTGCTACTACTGCTGCTGCTGTTGTTATTGTTGTTGCTGCTGCTCTTGTTGTAGTTTTTCTTATAACTTTCTTGTTAATAAACAGATTGTTGTGAAAATTTTCAGAATATTAAGAAGATATTCCAAAAGATTTGCACTGTGCCAAAGTTCAAGCTGCAATCTTGCAACAGCAATAGTAGCAGCAGCAGCAGGAGTAAGCCCACAGCGTTAAGAGCACACACACACACACATATATGCTACTCATCTTAAAGCTTGGCAAAATTGAGCTACAGTTACCTTATTGGCATTAAACATTTTGTATTTTCTTCATCTTCTTCTCCTTCTTGTTCATCTACTTCTTCTTTTTCTTCTTCTTCTATACTGACAGTTGAACTTGTAATTAATTTTGATTTTGTGTCATGTGCGTTATAAACATTGTGTTTAAGCTGACTTTACCTTGACTCTGAGTGTGAGTGTAAATGTTTTTTTTTCTTTTCATTAAAATTCTTAGCATAGACATTTAACATAGACAGACACCTAGCCGAGACAGGCACCTAAACCTGTCGCCTCAACTGCCTTTTGGTCTTTGTTTCAAGGCATATAAAACTTTGCTAATTACTGTGCAAAATTTTCACTTCATGCATGTTGAACTTTTCTTTTGTTTTTTTTATTTATTTTTTTCTATTTTTATTTTTTGTTTCCATTTTTTGTTTGTTTTAGTTGCAAAGAAGGCGGCAAATGTGTACCAAAAAAATATAAAGGAAGCAACAGCAAACATAATGTATAAGCAGCAGCAGTAACGACAGCAGCAGCAAGAGTAGCAGCAATAGCAGCAGCAACAACAGCAGCAACGGCAGCAACAGCAGCAGCTGAAATAATTTCAATGATGGCGCCTGCGTTATGTATACGCTGTCTGCTATCTTTTACTTCTCCCACTCTTGCTCTTCCTCTCTCTTTTTCTCTCTCTCTCTCTTTCTTTCTGTGTAAGTTCAATTTATGGTGTTGATTTTTTAATTTGTGTATGTAAAAAATGCAAAAAATCAGAGAAAGGCAGAGACAGAGAGAGACAGAAAAATTGAGAGAGTGAAAATGTCGTGAAAAAAAAATGCCGGACGAGAAAGCGGTCAGCTTTTAATTGGCTTATGCAATTAATGAGGCAAAAACGCATCCTTTTTTTTTTTTGTACAGCATGGCATGTGGCATGTGGCAAGCTGCATGCGGCAACATGCTTGTCGTCAGGCACTTACAACATAAAAATTGATTGACGCATCTTTACTGTCTGTCTATATGTCTTAAATTAAAGAGACAAATGCTTCACGTTGCGTTGAGCTTCCAAAAGCAGCAGCAGCAGCAGCAGCAGCTTCATTATTTGTTAAGAACAAAAGCATTCTCAGTATATATATGTATATACATGTATATATAGCAGACAGATTGAGATATATATGAAGAGATGTATAAGCTGATATATATGTATGTTTGCATGTAAGTGCAAGTAGTCAATGTGGAAATGCGAATGCGAAGTGCAAGTGCAAGTGGGAGTGGTAGTGCAAGGTAGCTAAGTAATTGATTCGAAAAGACTTTAAGTTTTAATACGATTTAGTTTTGTGCTGTAAACGTTGCTCATACGCCACGTTTGCTGCTCGGTCAGCAACAGACATTGACTTTTTGCTTACTTGCGTGCTTGTTCTTTCTTTCTTTCTTTCATTCTATTAGCTGCTGACCAGCCTCAAGTTTCTTTCATTTTTTTTTTTTTTTTTTTTCGCTAGCCAATGCAGTTTTCATCATCAAAGGATAAGCTATTGAGCTTGCTGACTGCTGACTGTGTATGTGTGTGTGTGTGTGTGTGAGGAGGCAAGTGTAGAGTGAGAGGTTAAAAAGCGTGTGTACGCCTCTTGCATTCAAAAGCGCGCAAATCGCATTTTCTTGAGAGAAAATGTTGCTTCATTTGTGCAGTTTGGCGAATTGTGTAGCAAAAGATGTTTGAAAGGATTTTTTACTCTCTCTATGTATGTGTGTGTGTATGTGTGTGTCTGCTAAAGCTAAAGAACGCTGATAGCTAGCATTGGATATCGAAGGCGGTAAATTGCATGTGCAAAAATGAAATAAAAGTGGAAAAAGCCATAAATGCAATTTGGCTGCAACTTGCAATACTCTATCTTTGTCTATCTCCTTCTCTATCTCTCTCTCTCTCTCTCTCTCTCTCACAGCATCTGTGGACCTTTGAGTATTTGATAAAATAGACATCAATTGATTTCAGCAATTGTTTAGTTGCAATGTTCAGTTCCAAAGCTTTTCAATAAAATGCGCAAAAATTTAAAAGTCAGCAAAAAAAAAAAATATAGAAAAAAAAAAATTACTTTTAAAGTTGCATAACATGTAATAAAATTGTTAAGTTATATATAAATTTATATAAATATTTTTTTTTGATTACAGTTGCAGCACTTAAAAGTCACTTGAAACTTGTTAAAAATCGGCTGCACTTTGACTGTAATCGCAAAATGCTTAAACATGAATATTAACTATAAATATTTTATGCAGCAAGCTAATAATGACCATTCAGTGCAGTACTCTACGCTCTATATAGCCAATCACTTAACCAACAACAACAGTAACAACAACAACAACAACAGCAACAACAACAACACGAATTGTTAAGCTGGTCAATTGTACTTAGTTTCAACAAGTAAGCAAAATTATTGCAGCCACTGTATGACACGACTAGCTGCATGCTCTTTAGCTTTGCCAATAACAGTTTTGCTATATTCTAGGGTAACTATTAGTCTAATATAATATTTAATACATATAGATGTACTACACTAAGCTGGTACATTTTGTGGCAAGTAGCGTTTATTTATAAATCATTTGATTGTCGGATTTTATTTTGGCATCGGGCAAGCGTTGGCGTTGCCGTTGCCGTTGCCGTTGCCGTTGCCATTGGAACATTGCAATTTCTATGCCAATAAGCTGCTTACCGGAAGTTGTAAAGCTGCAAATTTAGATTTCCGGCCGCAAATGCAGCAATAGCAACAGCAATAGCAACAGTAACAGCAACATCAAACCATTGTAACAACAATGCTATGCAACATTTTGTGGCAGAAACTTTTGCCACATTTTCATTGAATGCAGCTGTAGAAATTATGCTACTAACTCACTAGACACATCGTCTCGGCCGGCCCTAACTCTGACTATATGCTGACTTTTGTTGCTACTACTCTCACACAGACTGCTTGCAACTCTTGCTTCTTGTGGGTGCACAACTATTTGTGTAAGGTAAGCAAAAAGTTTGTTTGCCAAGCACAACTCATGCGAAACCTGTGACCGATTTGAAAAGTTGCCATAAAATATTGTTGTAGTAGAGGAAGCAGCAGCAGTAGAAGAAAAGAATAGAGAGAGAGAGAGAGTGAGAGACTGCAGAGAGTTGAGTTAGTTGGCATTTGTAGCTAGACTGGATAATTGGCTTCGATTGTGGCTCGAGCTTCGATTATGTCATTAATCTGTCGCTGTTATAATGTAAGCGCACAGAGAGAGTGAGAGAGAGAGAGACGAGAGTAAAGTGTCGCTGCCCTCACAAATCTGTCAGATACACTAATGACTTGTGCTTTACACATGTAGCTCATGTCTCGGGCCTATCTACGTGCCACATCTGCCACAACAACAACAACAAAAACAACTAGAAGAAGAGCAGCAGCAACATAGCAATGGCTACAACTACGTCCAGCTTGACTGCAGTTAGTGTTTCATCTTGCTTTTTTTTTACACAGTGAGATAGAGAAAGAGAGATAGAGAGAGAGAGTGAGTGAAAGAGAGATAGCTTGTCGTAACTGCTTGCAACGTTGCTCTGCTGTCGTTTCTTTTGCTTCTTTTTTTATCGACAAACTGCAATCAATTTTTACAAATGGGATTATTTTAAAGATCCTGCTGCTCGTTGAACGAGCGCATGCACATGCATGTATGTGTGTGTGTGTGTGTGTGCGAGGGTGTCTATGTGTGTTTGTGTGTGGCACATAGCAAAACGAATTGTAATTTGTTTTTCCATGCATTTGTTATTGTTCTTTGCTTTAGCAAAACGCCGAGTGTCGTAGTTGTAGTCGCAGACGCAGTCACTGTGGCAGAAGAAGTCTTAGTGAAGTCACCACATTATCTACTATCTACATGCAGCATATACACACACACACATACAAACACATAGACAGAGAGAGGCATGTAGCAGTTAGTGTAGTCACAGTTGCTTGTTCTACCTGCTGCTATTCGACTACCTTTTGCCTTTGCTATTCGCATTGCAAAGCAGCTTTCGATAGAGATTTATGCTTGTTAGTAGTTTTGCTCATAAAAATGCATTTTTATTGCTTTTTTCGCTGCTACTGCTACTGCTACTGCTACCAGTCTTGCTCTCACTTACTCCCACTGCCACTCTCTCACTCTTTCTCTTTCTATTTTTCTGCCATTTATTCATGCTGCGGCTTTGAATATTGAGTTAGCATGGTTTTGGTTAACTTTTTTTTCCGCTCTCTCTCCCTCGCTCTCTCTCTCTCTCTCTCTGTCGTTTTACCTGCTTCGATATATAGTCTATATAGAATATATATGCGTTTTTTTTTCTCTTTATTTTTGTTTGTTGTTGCTTTTCGTTGTTATTGTTTTTCTTTCTTTTTTTTGGGCGCAGTTTTCCTTTTGTCGTTGTCGTAAAAAGCGTAATCAGAAAAATAAATAGGGCCATAAAATAAGTTGATATCTTTTATGGGCAGTCGCAATAAAAATTAAGCATAAGAATTTTCAGCTGAAAAATTGTAAATAACTTCTTGCTTAACTTTTACTTTAGCTGCGGCCGAACAGCACAAAAAAAATAAGAAAAATAAGTAAAAGAAAAGGTGTCGCGTAATTTGCACTTAAATTCCTTTTTAATACTCTGCTACTTCTTCTACTACTTGCTGCTAACTCCTTCTTTTTGTCTTTTACTGCTTACATCTTTACTCCTTTTCGCGCCTTTTGCTGTGTCTGCACAAATAAATTTCTGGTATTTTACCAGCCGCTGTTAACGGGTTTCTATTTTTTTTTTTTTTTTGCTGCAGGTGAACATTGTAAATTTTATTTCGATTCTATTAAGCAATAAAATGTAAAAAAAAAATTAAATTAAATTCTCATTTTACACTCTTGCCGTCTCTTTCTATTTTTAAATAAATTTAACGCGTTTTTTTTTTGCGCATTCATTGTTAATCGACAAACATTATAATTTGCCTACATTAAACGCTTTTTAATGTATTTCACTCTTGGTATTTATTTTGTATTTCTCTTGGTATTTTTCTAGTATTTTTTTTGGTATTTTTTCTTTAGTATTTTACAGTATGTTTTTTATATTTTTTTTTCATTGCTGCTTGTCAATGCTTAACAACAAAAAAAAAAGAATAAGGAAAAACGTAATTCAAAATTTATTTTGTGCCTCATTCATAACGATTTCATCATAAATTGTAAATTGTTTTTAAAGAAAATTCTGTCATATAATTTATCATTGAATATTTTTTGTAATTGATAATGCTATCGTCTAGGTCTTTGTTCTCTCGTTCTCTCTCTTACTCTTTATTTCTCTTTCTCTTTAGTTGATTAATTACCGCAATGATGACAACAACAAGAGCAACAAAAATTGAAACTTATTGCTGCTGCAAAAAAAAAAATTTTATATATATTTATATATATATTTTTGAAAAATTTTCAACATCACCTCTGCTGCTGCTGCTGCTACTCCTTCAACTGTTTTCGTTCATGATTTATGTTGAATGCTTGTCAGCATTGTCAGCATGTGCGAGCGAGACAAGTAGCTTTAATTGAAGGTCCTGTTGATGTCTTTCCTGCGCTTTGATTCCTTTCCCTTCTACTGCTTGATGTTCTTGTTGTTCTTGTACTTCTTGCTGCTGTTTTTTGTCTCTGTGTTGTTTAATTAAAAACGTAAAACTTTTGCGGTACGCCAGCAAAATTAAATTATGTTCAATTTAATTTTATGGTCAGAAGTTTGGCACTCACCCACACACACACACACACACACACACACACACAAAAAAGAAAAGAGAAGAAAGAAAGCTGAATACCTTTTAAGCAGCATTTGGCTGCAAAGTTTTCAATAATTTTGTGCGCTGATCAAAAGTCAAATTGTTACTTAATTTGTAAAACAATTTTAAGAAATAAAAGAAAAAAAATTAAAATCAAATTTTATGATGATAGATTTGCCACAAAGTAAAACGCATGTCAGGCAGCTGACAATGAACTGTGCTTTGTTGTAAAAGATTTGTGGCAGATAAATGAGGCAAGTATGTATAAGATATACATAAAGCATATAGATATATATAAAGTATATAGTAAAAATATATTAAAAAATGTATTTAATTATTACTAACATTTATACTTAATAAATACCAAAAATATACTACATTTGGGCTAAATAAATTAATAAATTAATTTATAAATTAATAATAAATAAATACTAAATTAATACTAAATAAATACTAAATTAATACTAAATAAATTATAAATAAATACTAAATTAATACTAAATAAATACTAAATTAATACTAAATAAATACTAAATTAATACTAAATAAATACTAAATAAATACTAAATTAATACTAAATAAATACTAAAAAAAATACTAAATAAATATTAAATTAATACTAAATATATACTAAATAAATACTAAATTAATACTAAATAAATACTAAATTAATGCTAAATAAATACTAAACAAATACTAAATATATACAAAATAAACACTAAAAAAATACTAAATTAATGCTAAATAAATAGTAATTTAATACTAAATAAATACTAAATTAGTAAATAAATATTAAATAAATACTAAATAAATGCTAAATAAATACTTCATAAATTCCAAATAAATACTAAATCAATGCTAAATAAATACTAAAAAAATACTACATACTAAGTTAATATTAAATAAATACTAATGAAAATGCTAAATAATTACTAAATGTATAATAAATAATTACTAAATTTATACTAAATATTTATTGAAAGTATAGAAAATAAATAAAATATTTATGAAATAACTGCTAAATTAATTTTAAATTCACACCAAATATATACTAAAAAAAAAAATAATAAATAAATGTACTAAATTTATATGAAACATATATCATAATGCGGAGTCTAGACTAACTCTGTAGTAGTTGCAAATATGTTAAAAGTTTATTGTCTTGCCACATGCAACTTTATTCAATGTGTATGTCCAGCTGCTGGAACTAAAGGCAAACGCTTAGCCACAGCTACAGCTCCAGCAACAGTCACAGTCACTGCCATAGAGCACAGCCATAGAGCTGTGTAAATCATAAATATTTCTACATAAATCTTATCTATTATTAAATTTAATAACTTGCGAATAATTCAAAGGTATGAAAAAGTATTCCCCATATGTCAACGGAATTTAATCAGTTATTATAACATATATTGCAATTAATTGTTCTTATTGTTTTTTTTTTGTTTTTTCTACTGTTGTTGTTATTATTGTTGTTGCTGTTATGCCATTTATCAGAGTTGCAGCTCGTTTTTGCTATTGTCGTTGCTTTGTTGCTGTGACTCTACTGTTGCTCTCCACTGCTGCTCGTAATGTTGTAAAAATGTTTCACATAAAACAACAAACTGAGTTGGCAAAATGTAAGCGGCAGCTCAGCCACAGCTACAGCTACAGCCTTCGTCTCTGTCTCTGTTTCTGTCTGAGACTCAGGCAGCTCGGTCTGATATCAAACAACATGCCTTTTGTTTTGCACTTGAACTTAATTGCAGCCTGACGGGGGCAAGGGCGAGCGCTTGAAAGAGATAGAGAAGTGAGTGTGTGTGTGTTAGAGAGAGAGAGAGAGCGCACGCGACAGAGAAGTATTTTGCAGACCAAAAGCCGGCGCAGGTTTTAGTTGACGCGACGTCGACAGAGTAAAGAGCAAAGGGCAAAGCAGACGTGCGGTGATTGGTAAGCGGCAAAGGGCAAAGCAGCAGAAATATAAATTGCATGTGAGCGAGGCAACCATTACCTGATACAATATATACAGAGAGACAGAGAGAAATAGAGAGAGA
The DNA here is from genome assembly GCA_037044475.1 of Zaprionus obscuricornis. Taxonomy (NCBI): domain Eukaryota; kingdom Metazoa; phylum Arthropoda; class Insecta; order Diptera; family Drosophilidae; genus Zaprionus; species Zaprionus obscuricornis. The sequence goes on from JBAMBR010000482.1 coordinate 20,837, forward strand.
TAGAGAGAGTGGCAGTGCGAGAGATATGCTCAAAAGGAAATAGGGGCCACGCATACACACACATTTGCACATACATAACATATATATATAAAAAGCAAAGTTTTCGCTGAGCTTGTCTGTGTCTGTCTCAATGTCTGTCTACGTACGTGTGTGTATGTTGTCTCTTGTGTGTAATTAAACAGTGCTGTTGGCATAAAATAAAATATAAGCACACTCGGTAACAACAACAACAGCAACAGTAACAACAACAGCAGCATCAGCAGCAGCAAGAAGCTGATGTAAAAGGCATGGCTAAAGGGGCATATGGGAGCGGAATAGAAACGGAAACGTACAAAGCATAGCATGAAATTTTCTTGTCTTGGCATCCTGTCGCCGGATATGTTGCCTCAATATGGCCGCCGGATGAATGATGCACGCATACACACAAACACACACTTACACACACATACAGATAGTCAGTGAGAAAGACACATTGAAAGATATAACTATACATATATATATCGAAATACTCGTACAACTATAACAGCAACAACAACAATGATGCAACTAAAAAGCAAAAATAAATAAATAAAAAAAAAAAATAAAAATAAAAAAAATAGAGAATGAAAGATATTCGCACAATCGCATTTACAGCTGAGACGCCACACAATGGATATTTTATTGTATTGAGCTGCTGAAATTGGATTTATATATAGATTTTATATTGTTTATAAAATTTTTTAGCAATAAAGTATTTCTTAGACCATTAGTTTGTCACTTGAAAATTTAGTGCAGAATGCAATTGTTTTGTGATACGCATAACATAATTCAATGCCACAAGCTGCTGGTATATACGTTTACTGCCATGCAACAATAAACTAAAAAAAAAAATAATATTTGCTAAATGTTTTATGAAGCAAAATTCGCTTATAAAAAAAAATAAAAATAAAAAAATATTTAAAAAAAAAATATTTCTACATTTTAAAAATTTTATTTTGTTTTATAATTTGAATTTATAGCAAATTTTTATAGCCAAAAAATAGTTGAAATTTATGCTGTAAATTTCTAGCGTATCTTGCAGTCAATACTTGTTAAATTTTCAAGCCTTTTGTTTGTCTCATTGTGCCTACAAAACTTACTTATGAAATTCTAAGCAGATATCTTTTCTGTTGTTATTGTTGTTGTAAGCTGTTGTTGTTGTTGTTGTTGAATTTCAAGTCTGTACTGTGCTGTCATGTGACCCAAGGCAAATGTGTTGGAAAAAGCAATTGATGTAATATTGCAAGGAGTTAACTTGGGCGTGGCCAAAGCAATTTACACAGTATGATTGCTGTGGCAAATGAATACAGAGAACTCAAAAGCAGTAGAAGAAGAGAAAGTAACAAGATGAAGAATGTTAGTTGTATCATAAGTTCAACAACAATAACAACAACAATGAAAACAGTTGCAATAAAAAAATAAAAGTGTTAAAATTGTGCATAACTTTTGAAATTAAAACTGAAAACTAAAAACTAAATCCGACTACTATAAATATATATAAAAAAGAAAGAGATAGACAGAGCAAGTATGTGTGTGAGAGAGAGAGAGAGAGAGAGAGAGAGAGATGCAGGCAGCAAGTAAAGCTCAATAAAACTCTGTTGATTTGACTTTGCAAGCAACTACTTTAACTAGCTAAACTATTATAATCTTCAAGTATTTTATGCATTTTATCTGCTTCTCACTGTTCGTTTTTTTTTTGTTTTTGTTTTTGCCAGCGAAAAGAAAAAATACAAAAACAAAAAAAAAAATATCAACAAAACTTTTATAATTCGCGCCAGGAAACTGTCGTTGCCTGATTGCAAAATAAATGTAAAGTAAATTGCAGTCAAAAAAAATAAAAATATATATAAAAATAAATAAATATAAAAAAAAATTAAATAAAACTTCTTAGCTCTATAAAAGTTGCTGCAATTTCTATTTCCTTTTTTTTTAAATTGTTTTTTTTTTGTATATTTTTTAAAAAATGCTGCGACATATTTAATTTGCAGAAAACAAAAACCAATCAATTCTGTTTTGTTCTGCATACTTATAAATCTGTGTGCATTTTGTTTCTCTATGTGTGTGTTTTTTGTACGTCTGTATGTGTGTGTGTGTGTGTGTGCATGTGTGTATGTGTGAGTTATTGTGCGCACAGAAAGTAATAAAATGCAGTAGCCAAAATGAGTATTTACGCGCTAACGTCAATAACATGTACAAATAGTATTTGTTTTTTTTTTTTGGTATTTTGCAACACCCTGTAAATGCAAACAATGCAAGAGTTGCACAATTCTCAAGAGTAACGAGCAGAATTTGCATAAAAAGACAAAAAATTTAGTTTAAAAAAATTTCATAGCATACTTTTGTGCGTTTAGTGCGTAACTTATAGCCAGTCACATTTCGTTGCAACTTGTTAATAAATAAAAGAACAAAAACGAAAAAAAAAAATTGTTAGTTTCTATGTAGCGCACTTTTTGCTGGCGATTGTTGTAAACGTTTGTTGTCGCTGTTATTTCGTTTTATTTGGCAATTAAAAGCGATTTCCAAAAAATATAGCCTCAGGCTGCCATAGCATCAACAAACTGTATGCTTCATACTCTACTCTTCAATAGACTGCGACTACTGTCCCTTGCCATGGTAGAAAACCAACAACAATAACAACAACTGGCAACCAGCTGTCGTAAAAGTCACGCACCATAAAACTGACAGCTGTTAAAATGTTCATGGGAAAAACGGCGAATAGAAGTAAGCGTCAGCAAAGTACTGAGGGAAGGAAGAAAAGCTATAGGGATAATTTGCATTTGTGTGTGTCTCTGTGTCGCTCTGTCTGTCTGTGTGTATAGAGTATGCTTTTGTAGTTTGATGACTTAATGCGCTATTAACCCACCGCCTCACATTAAGATTTTTGTTATACGATTTGCCTATCGATGTGCAATTTCCACTCTAGTTAATCATAATATCAACTTTATTGGTCTGTTATCAATAAAACGCGCATAATACCCAAATAGCACAAACAAATTTATTTGTTCATTTTGTAAAGTACACATTGCAAAAGCAGGAAATGAAATTAGAATTTCAAACTTTTTGTGGCTGAAATAACAACAACAACAACAACAGCAAAAACGCATTGCCATAAAATGTTTATATATTTTTAGTGCAACACTTTTTAGTTACTACATTTATATTGACAAAACACATCACATATGCCACACATCGTATGTTTTAGCTATGCTGCAAAACACATTTAAAACATTTAAATTTTTCAGCACATTTCCGTTTTGAATTGTGATACAAAATTTTGTGTTGCATTTCATTTCATTTGATATTTTGGATAATTTTTTTTTTTTTGGTAGAATTTCTCGGTACTAAATTTTAATGCCTCATTGACGCAGCTGTCGTTTCGCGGTTACAGCATAAAATTTTTATGCAAATAGTTTGATGACAAAAACTTATGGTAGGTTTGACGGGGCGTATGATGAATGTGCTGTGAAGGGAGTGAGAGTCAGGGAGAGAGAGAGACAGTAGACAAAAACTAAGTATGCACAAATATAAATAAATAAACAGAGACAAATATAAACACACACAAACACACACAAACACACATATATATATATATATATATATATTTATGTGTGAACACACACGCACACAGACACTTGAACTAATACATTGAGAGGCACTTTATGGCGACAGAGCGTCGATAAGTTTAGTGTTTATTTGTTTTACACTTAAGCCGGCCAACTAATTTATTGGAGCCACGTGTAATGCCGGCAATTATTGAAAGCGTGAGGCAAATAAAAATATATATATATATATACATAGCAAAATATCTATGCATTGCTATGTCTCTATGTTTGTGTAAAATCTGGTATATGGCCAAAAAAAAAAAAGAAAAAAGAAAAACATATACAACAAATTGCATTTGCTCGGCACGTTTTCGGCTAACAAATCACAAGCAATTATAGAAAATTTAAGAAGAAATCGCCAAGGCAACAAAACGCAAGACACACAATGCGAAAGAAAGCGGCCACAATCCATGGACTAGCAATAATAATAACAACAACAGCAACAACAACAATAGCAACAAAATACATTTAGAGTAAAAAAAAAAATAGAAAAAAACGTAGCAACAGCTGATGTTGACACGAAACATGAAACATAAACGAAATGCCACAAAAAAAAAAAAACTTTTATATTTTCGTTAATTCTTTATTTTCTTCTTTCAGTTTTCTTTTATTTTTTCTAGTCTAAATCGAAAATGCTTATAGATAAATGCTTAAGCTATAGTCTGAAAGTGGCTATAAGCAATTTTGATTAGATGTTTTGTTACAATAAGTTTGCAAGAAGCAATATGCTAGAGATATATGTCATATACTTACCTAGGGAAATTGTCGTGTAATATTTGCAGACATATTTATCTTAGAATTTACACAGAACTTAGGCTTATGCGCTGCAATTTTTTTTTTATTAAATTTTCATAATTTTTGCAAGCTGAAAAATTGCAAAGAAAGTGCTATAACTTGACGAAACTTAAGCTTTGCTTATGGAAAATATGATCTTCAAATTTCACACAGCAAAAGTGTAGCAAATCTTCGTCGTGCTGCTTGTCATTGTCATACATTGTCGCTGAGAGCACGTTGCGATAGGCTGGCAATGCGTATTTATTGGTAAAATCGACCAAAATCGACTCTCACTCTCTCTCTGACTCTCTCATAGTCTCATTCTCACTGTATGTTACGTAAGCGTGCACTTTATATATTTGCGGATTGTAGTACATGAGCGATTATCGCCGTGTTCTACATATTTGTGTTCATTATAAGAGATTAGTGGCTGAAATCGTTTTGTAATCCGACATGAGTACAACAATCTGACATTCGTATGTGTATTAGTTGCACTCACACACACACACACATAGTGTCACACACTGTTTTACTCTTTCATACATCAGACTCACATACACAGACAGAGTCAATGCTGCTGTTTGTATCGCGGACTATAAACTACATTAATTTGCATAATTGCACTCAAGCGTGTTTAATTTGTATTTATTGCATTATTACGCATATCACCGTACAGTAAATACAACGCCGTCGAACGACAGCACAACAGCACGACAACAGGCGAATGTTGCGCATCATCAGTCGAGCAGAATTGTCCTGTCGCAGCTTGATGATGAGACTCTCTCTCTCTCTCTCTGCCTGTCGCTGGCTTTGGCTTTGGGTTTTTGTGTTTTTGGGTTTGAGTTTGAGTTGATACACAGCATGTAATGTGCATAGTGTTAAATGATGATACGCTGCTATTGCTGTTGTTGTTGCTGCTGTTGCTACCGCAGCTCTTGTCACTGTCGCTAATATTAAATTGCATAGCTATAGCTATAGCTTTAGCTATATATATATATATAGCTATATAGCTAGTCATAAATATATGCATATATAGCCGCAAGGCTTTAATGCCAAAAAATATTGTTTGGCAGTTTTTAACTAGAATTTGTTGTATGCAATTTTGCAAGCTGTCGAGTGGAAGATTTTTGCTGACATTTATTTATCGACATTTTTTTTCTCGCAGGCATTTTTTCTATGGCAATCTGTGCTGCTGTTATGCGAAATTCGATTATAAATTTGTATTTCTAATTTATACAATTTTTTTTTTTTTTTTTAATAAATTTATAAATTATATTTTAATAATTTTTTTTATTTATTATTCATGCTTAAAGATCGCCAAAATTTGTTTAGTTGGATTTTTTTTTTCGGCTTGAAGCTAGCTACAAATTTGTTTACATACAACTAGCCCGGATAGCTCAGTCGGTAGAGCATTGGACTTTTAATCCAAGGGTCCAGGGTTCAAGTCCCTGTTCGGGCGTTTACTAAATTTTTTTTATTCTCTTTTAGTTTTCAACAAAATTTACAGATTTTTCTACTACTTCTCTCTCTCTAAGCTGCTGAAATTCGTTTTACAACAGCTTGTAAAACAAGTTTTTTTTGTTGATTTATTTTACAAAACACACACAGCAGGACAATTTTAGTAACAAGTCGTCGATATAAACGCAAATAAAATTCGTGTTAATTATTTAATTAAAAGTTATATCCGTAAAAATCTTCTACTACTGCTGCTGCTGCTGTTGCTGCTTCAATCTACCTAACGCTTGCTTTGTATTTTGTTTCAAGTGCAAAGTCAACAGAAGAAAAAGACTGACAGAGAGTGAGAGAGAGAGAGACAGCGTATGTGTGCAAAAACTTTACGTCTCTGTTTTTTTTTTTTTAGTATTTGTTTGTTTCTGCTGCTACAGCTACTGCTGCTTCTTGTGTAGAGTTAACATGCAAAAACTTGTCTCGAAAGTTTTTTACATTTTGTAAGAAATAAACTTCAAGTTTTTATTAAGTTGCGCAAAAAAAAAAATTGCAATTGCGTTGCTGTTGTTGTTTTTACTCGTATTTAGATTACGCTCAGCCCACATAAAACTCATTCAAATCAAATTACTGGCTGAGCATATTACAACATTTGCTTGTCTCTTACCACTTAATGCATGCCACTAAAACTCTTATGGCAACCCTCTTACACTCTCTCTCTCTCTCTCTGTCTCTTTTACTTTATCTGCTGGCAAGCATATCTCTTTCTTTTTTTTTTTTGGCATAATTAACGCAACGAGGGGCGCTGCCAGCGACGGCCCCAAGATTGATGTGTATGATTAATCTTTGCCGCACTTTAAAGTACACTCAGGAGCTTCATTAATTCATGCCACACACACACACATACGCATACACACATACTGACATACACATATATGTATGTATGTCTGTATGTTGGTGTCATAAAGAATCTTTTGTTTACCGCAGCACCTCTACATAAGTGAGCAATTAGAAGCTCATTAGCCTCGACAATGTTAACACACAAAAATTTTGCTAAGATTCTTGACAATATTTTCTTAACTTCTTACAAGCGGCAAATGTTCAGAGAGAAACAAAAAAAAAAAAAAAAAACAAATATTATGTATAATAAAATAATTTACAGACTCCAAGTGTAAAGGAGAGAAAGAACAGAGCGAGAGAGAGCACATATTCACTAACATTTTCACTGTTTCATTCTCACTCTCCATCTACCTCTCCCTCTCTGTCTCTGTCTCTGTCTGCACTGCTTCTAACACATTTCTTTTTTAAGCAATTCTTGCTTCATTTTTTTTGCCTTTGAGCGTAACGCAAGTGCACATAAATATTTTTCGCACCGCGTGTAACTTTCTCAACTTTTTATTAAATTCTCTTCGTTACATTGTTGTTTTTTTTTTCGTTTATTTTTTTTTTAGATTTTTTTTTTTTTGGTTTGTGAGCCGCGTGCAACAATCAATTACGGGTCTCTGGCATTCTCTGGCATCTTATGCGCACCGACATTTATGGTTATTGTTTGGCAGCAAAAGAAAAATAAAGTTTGCTTCTTCTTTTTTTTTTATTATTATGTTTTCATTTGTTTTCGGGAGGGTAACAAGAAGCTGATGGAAAATGTTCACTCTGCATTGGCGTCAAGGTAGGCCAAAAAAAAAAAAACAAAGAAGCAGTGAAAAAAAAAATGATTGCAAGAGTTAAAATTAAAAGCAAATGTAAAATCATATTTCTATGTGTAAACTTTCGCCACAGGCTGGCAACAAGAGGCGCAGAACGAGATTTTTTGCTCTCTTGCTCTATTCAACTGCAGTCACAATACCTGTCTCTGTCTCTCATTCTCTTTCTATATATGTCTCTCTCTTACTTACACTCGGCTGCCGTCAAGTAAAACAAAAGTTTTTTAATAAAATGTTTGCGTTTTGCCAGTGCAAAAGTTTGAAGCTCGCGCGAGGCACAGAAACAAAAAAAAAAAATAGCAGCAGCAGCAGCAGTAGAAATGCGAATGCGAATGCCCGCAGTAACAGAATTTCAGTATCAGAAATAGCATCAGAATCAAAAATGGAAACCAGAGATTGCTGCTGCTGCTGCTGTTGCTGTTGTTGCTGTTTGTTGCTGTTGCTGCTGTGCCTGGCACCAGGCAATAGGCCAGCAAAAGGTAATCGAGTATGAAAATTGAAATCGAAGTTTTCAACCACACACACGCACACGCACAGCAACAACAACAAGAATTGTAATCAAAACGAAGCTAAAAAAGACAATTGCTCTCGACCAATGCTCAAGGCTGAATGCTATGTAACACGCTGCGTATGCGTATTCTGCTATTATTGTTTTTAGCAAAGTAAACTCGACACCGCAGGCGACAAAACTTAAACTTTCATTGTCAAACCTTGTAATCGATATACTCAAAGAGCAAGAGGCAGATAGATGCAGAGAGAGAGAGAGAGAGATAGCGATAGCAAATAGAGTCTTTTAGTCGTATTTTTGGTAAGCGAAACCTTGTGCGCCATTTACCATTATCATCGATTTGCCAAAAATTTGATAAATCTTATCACTGCGGGGCAGCGCAAGCACAAGCTAAACTAAAGGGCGCGTGGCAAGTGTGGCGCACAGATTGAAAATTTATTACATTTTTATTGCTTTAATGGTCGCGATAATCGAAAATTTATTTAAAAGTGCCAAGTTGTCACTGTGCCGCAGGCGGTCAGTGGGTGTGGCAACAGCAATTGATTTGTGGCCAAAACTCACAACATAATCACAAAAAAAAAACACATAAAAAAAACGTAAAAGAAAGTTGATAAAAAGTTCAATTGGCTTAAAGCTGATGAAACAATCAAAATAGTAAATGAAATCCGCTTAACGTAAATAATTAGAAAGCAAACGACAGACGAAAAAAAAAAAAAATTAAATAAAAAAAAAGCATAAGAATGAAAGTAAAGCTTTGGCATTTGAACATGAGACACTTTTAAAGGGAATATTAATTTTGCAGTGGAATTTGTAACGTGCATGAAAATGTGTGATGGAGTCTATAAAGTATATTTATTTTTGATCAGCTGCAATCGGACTACTATATCATATAGCTGTCATAGGAAAGATCGGTGGAAACTTGATTCTTTGTATGAAAAAATTTTTTGTTTGTTAAGCAATTTAACTGAAACTTACGGAATTTGCGTTTAGTGACGATTTATGGATGTCATTAAAATTTAGTAAAAATCGAACTACTATATCATATAGCTGCCATAGGAATACTAGCTCAAAAATTGATGTTTTGAATAAATTTTTTATTTAAAATCCTGCAAGTGCATGAAATTTTCAGTGAGCTCAAAGCTTAGCGGAGCAGAAATACAAACATAGCAATGAGCTCATCAAACAAACTTTTACAGGGTATTAACACTGCAAGCATACTCGACTTAGTTATACAAACTTGTTTGCAACTGGCATTTGCTTTGGGGATTTTGCAGTTAGAGTTGGACACAAGTTTATTATAGTTCTTTGGCAATACAAATATTTGGTGTTAAGCTGCAGGTAACCAACTGTAAATAGGTAATGCAAGTAAACAAAAGTGCAAGAGAAAGACAGAGAGAGAAAGAGAGACAGAGAGAGAGAGAGAGAGAGAGAGAGAAAGAGTGAAATAGAGATAGTTTATAGTTAACTTAACAATCGTTGCTATAGAGCCGTGTAGATCTATGGCATTTTGTTACCATTATAAGCCGCTTATGTTGCACCAAAAAGTGTTGTTTGCATTTGAAGTTTTAAGCCACAAAAACTGACAGATGTATGTGTTCACATATGTGTTTCTCTCTGTCTCTCTGATTCTCTCTCTCTCTCTCGCTTTCACTAACTGACATTATAAGCATTGCATATTGCATATAGCATATGTTTAACATGCATTGTAAGACTCTTAAATACAGCTGCCTCACTCTGTGCTCAAAAACGTGGCAAAATGTTAATTATTATTATGATATTATATATATATATATGTTTGTATGAAAAATAATAAAAAAAAAAAGTTGATAGCATTCATTAAATAAATATTATAATTTCCTGCATTCGCTAAGATTACACAAAAACGACGAATGCAACTTGCATATTAAATGTATTAAATATGCTATAGAGCAGCAGTAGCAATTGCAATAGCAGCAGCAGTAACATCAACATCAACATCAACATCAACATCAGCATCAGCAGCACTTAAATTATTAATTACTATTTAAATAAAGCAGCAAAAGTTAAATTAAGAGTATTTTCATTTAAATAAATATGCATAAATGAGCATTTTAATCTGCTGGCAGACGAAACTGTTTGAAATTCTCATTGCTCTTGTTGTTGTTGCTGTTGCTGTTGCCATCGAATTCATTTTGTTGCATTTTCAACAACAATATTTACAGCTGACAATTCCAAGAATTATTTACTAATCATTTTCGCTAATAATAAAAATTTGAAATCTTTATAAATGATCGGCGCAAAAATACTAGGAAATTATTTTGCTGCATTTTCTTGATTTTTTGTAATTTTCAACAAAAAAATTTTAAATTTTAAATAGAAATTTTTAATTTTTTTTTGTCGCTTGCTGCCAAAAAAGAAAATTTTAAATTTTTATATCAGCAACAAATTTTAGAAAATATTTTTGACTCTTTTTCAGACATATAAATTTTAAATAGAAAATTTTAGGCAATTCTGCAAATAAATTTTAAAAAATTATTTTTCAGCTAAAAACGTTTACTGGAACTTGCTGCATAATTATAATATTTGATGTGTTTTGTTAACGAGTTGTGCGAGTGTAAATGTGAGTGTGAGTGGAACGTTATTATTTGCTATAGTGCAGCAGCTGACGCATTGTGTAAATAAAAATAATATTAATAATAATAAATATATTTAAATGCATGACAAGACTGCAAATTGACATGTTCAACATTTGGTTAGCATAAGTTTTAGTTGCATAAACGTTTACAATGAAAAACCATTAACTGTTGAGTATTTGAGATATACAGTTTGTGCAATTGCAGCAAATTTAAGTTATAAGTTACAAGTTGCACGTTGATTTGATTTTAAAGTTAGCAGCAGTTGTTGCAAATGCAAAAAACTTTTTGGCTACAAAAGAAAAGAAAAGAAAAAAAAAACTCGTTTCTGCAACTCAGTCAAGTCAATCGGCCAATAAAGTCATAGTTCAACGAAAAAGCGTTGAGCATGCAGCGTGTAGCTTGAAGCGTAGAGCGTAAAGAGTTCAAAGTTCTTTCTTACTGATGGATCACAAATGTCAAAAAAGTTGGCGAAAAGTCTTAGACAAAATGGAAATAAAGAAAATATCTATGCAAAATCTTTGCTAAGGCTTTTCATCAACATGTGTTCGCACTCACATTTACACTCTGTGTCTCTGCCTCTTTGTCTTTGTGTTTGTCTGTGGAAAGAGCATTGAACATTTTCTGGCCTGCAATTAAAACTTTAGCAAACCCCTTGGAAAAATCTCTTACAAAGCGCATTAATTTTGTGCAACGCATAACTAATGATTTAATTTGTCTTGCTTTTGGCTTTTTTTGGGTGTTTTTTTTGGCTATAAAACTGTGATTATTTGCAATGCAAATATCAGTGACAGTGTGGAAAAAGCGGCAAAGATGAATGTGAATTTTGTATGCAATTGAGAAAATTTGCTTGTGAAATTCAAGTGATTTTACCATGATTTTCATGATTTACCCTTCACTTTCCATCTCTTGCCTTTCTGTTGCTTTCAGCAGCTTAGTAATTAAATATGTAATAAATCGAAATTTCTGCATTTCATGAAATGAGCTTAAGAAAATTTTCTAGCTCTTTTGTTCGATTATGTTAAGCATAGCATTTGGCATAATAAATTCTCAACAATTTTCATGTATTTATAATTTTCATATTGTTAAGTTATTAATCAAAAATTTGAATGCTTAATATATTAACGGATTTTCTAGCTACAATTTAATTTTAAATTATTAAATTTGTTTGGTCATTTCTCATATTAAATAAAATTAAATGAAATTTTACATTAGCTTAAAGCGCACTTCAAATATTTTGTTCTTGCTGAGTGTCTGTCATAAAGTTTTGAGCATTCAACTTATGCCTAAACGTATCCCTAGACATCTCTCAATATAATCTGCCCTTACTTTTTCTCTCTCTCTCTCTTTCTTTTGCTGTCTCAGTGAGCGCATAAAGATTTTCATGCCATCATGCATAACACTTTGCTTTTGTTTATTGCTGTTGTTGTTGTTGTACGCGAGTTCCACAGATTTTTCACATTCTCGAGGTGCTAAGCGTAGACAACTTTTCGGCAATGTTTTCTTATTCTTTTCGTTGTTTCGTTTGCCATAAAAATGATTATGAGGCAACATATACTTTAATAGACAACTGGACAGTGCTCTGAACAGACACATATACACACACACATATATACAAACAGTTCAGCTTCAGCTTCAGTTTAGTTGAGCTGAGCTCAGTCAGAGCAGAAATTGAAATACAGCTCCCTCAATGTACATTTTTGGGACAGTCCATTGGGGGCTGCTAGAGCTAAAGCTATGGTAGCTTTAGCAGCATCAAAAAAAAAAAAAAAACTTGCAACATTTTTCACTGCCTACTTCGCGGCGACTGCTTCGTTGCCTCGTTGCCACGACAGCGAAATGGCCATAATGTCATTTAATTAAACGCCTGAGAGCTGTTGCTAGTTGGCCAGCCCCAACGCCTATTCCCTGACCCCCCCGCCGACCACCATACCTCCTCACTGCTGTTTCTGCTGTTGTTGTTGTTGTTGCTGTTGCTGTTGGCGGTTAGCGTTGGCTAAACGGTTAACCAAAGTTAGCTGGCCAAAAAGCAGGCAGCGCATAGCTCTGGCTTGATGCTCCCCTAACACCAGTGTAGTGTACAACACTCTATCACTGTCTCACTCGCTCGCACTTTGGGCGTGTGAAACAGTCGAGCAATTTACGTTCATTTGCATAGATATTAAAAATTGTTAGGAAGTCATTAGGAGGCATCAGTCAAATGACGCAACCTGCATATAAATGAAGCATAATTTTATTATAAGCAGAGACAGAAAGAGTGTGAGAGAGTAAGAGAGAGAGAGTGTATATATATGTAAGGTCAACGGGCAAACTGACAAATGTCCGGCGTAGAGTGTTACGCCTATGGCCGTATTAATTATTAGTTTTAATTGCGTTTTGTTTGCTCAGCTGTCGGTTGTATTTGGCTGAGGTCCTTAAACCGAAAGCATGTATGAAACAGAAACGACAACAGCGAGAGAGGGAGAGAGAGAGAGAGAGAGTGAGAGCGGAGTAGCGAGAGTGATAGGCATAGAAAGTGTGAGAATGAGCAGCAGCAAATAGCGTTGCTTTTTTTCAGGGGGAGGCGTTGCGTATTATTTAAATTTTCACAAGAGACCAAAATACACACACAGTCACACACACTCTCACACACATACAAGGCTGCTCGCAAATGGTGTGCAATTAAATACTTATACCATAATGTATTTTTCACAAGTTGAGCAATGTTGACCATTTGGGTTGTGGTTGTTGCGGCCTACAGTTTTTACCCAGGGTTGCCATCCATGCTGCCGCCTTCATTCAGTCTAAATTACATGCACAAAGTGTACATGCGTATATCTCTCTCTCTGTCTCTCTCTCTTTGTGTGTGTGTGTGTGTTTGTTTTTTCTCTTTTCTTATATTCAACAGAGCCGAACAAATGCTTAGGGTTTCAGCAACGCCTGCTCAGCCTTTGCTTCAGCTCTTGCTCCTATTTCTGATCTCCTTCCATTTCTTTTATCGCTCGACTTTAGCCACAAGTCAAAAGCTTAACCACAAGCAATTTTATGAAATTTGTTAGGAAATTTTTCAAGCTCAGCTAAAGAATCACTATTCCTGATGTGGTTCACTTACTCTTCTCTTCCTCTTCTTCTTCTTCTTCTACATGTTTCTTCTGTTACTTCTTTAACTACTTCAGCTGCTTTTACAAGCTATTGCATCTTTTGCTTTATACGATGCTTTGTGTGTTCACTTTGGCTTTTGGCTTATCAAAATTTTGTAATTACATTTTTCGCATGCGGCTGCTAAGCCGGAAGAGAGTAACAATTTTGGATGCGCCTCATCTATTTATATGTTTGCGGTATTTCTTTTCCTGTTTTTTTTTTTTTTATTGTTTTTTGTATCTTTTTGCCCATTTTGAAGTTACAGTTATTTGCTCACGTTCAAACTTGCAACACATTTCTTTTTTGTGCTATCCCAGCTATCGTACAATATCCAACTTCCATTTCTTCTTTCAGCTTCACCTTCACCTTCCTCTATCCACATGCACAGCCAGTTCTGTTTCCGGTTCCGCCGCTAACGTTTTCGATATTAAATGGTGCGCGTAATTAGATTTTAAATTTATTGTGCGCTGTGTATTTTTGTTTTTGCCTTTTTTTTATTTAGCTTTTTTTTTTTTGTTGTTTTCTGTTTGCTTTTGGTGTGCACAACAATGCAAATGCTGCAATAAATAAATACACAAAACACGACTGCGAATTCCAATTCTCCAAATTCGATGCCAGCACTCTCTATCCCTATCTCTTTCACTCTCTCATTCTGCCTCTTTCTATATATATATATTATATTGGCTCATTCCCGTGGGAAATAAAGTTTCACAAAAATTTCTGCTTATATATCTATTTTTTTTCCGCTGCTTAAATTGATAAAGCAATGCAATGTGTGCTGCTATTGGCATTAGTTTTTGTGGTAAAATCTATAAAATGTAGAAAGAGCTTAAAATATATATTAAATACAGTAGTTGATAGAGCAATGCATTGTTATCAAATTTATTTACATTTTTTTTCAATTATTTTAAATATTTTCCTATATACAAATATTTACATATTCATAGAAATTTTTAAGAATAAATATATTTATTTTGTACTATTTTCAGAAATTTTTTAATTTTAATTTCATTTTACAATTATTTTAAAAATATTTTTAAATAAAAATATTTAATTAAATATAAAATTAAATATCATATAAATTTTTTAAAATAAAAAAATATACTTTTTATTATTAGAAATTTTATAATTTTAATTTTTTTCCAATTATTTCTAAAATATTTCTATATAAAAGTATTTACTTATAAAATATAAAAATAAATTTCTTATTAATTTTTAAAAATAAAAAATTTTTTTTTTAAATTTTTATTTTTATATGCTTAAACTTACAATTGATTTATTTATCAATATTAAAAAAAAAAATCTTTAAAAAAATTGCATAAAAATTAATTTATAATTTAAATTGTATAATTAATATTTTTTACATCTTAATTTATATAAAGTATAAAAGCAATTAATATTTTTGTTTATATATAAAAAATGCAATTAAATTAATTTTTAATATAGAAAAAAAAATTAAGTAAAAATAAATTTTCAATCATTTTAATAAAATATTCTTATTCAATTCATCATGTGACTTTTTAATTCATTTAAAGTGCAACCGCAATTAAAGTTGTTTTTGTTATTATTATTTAAATCAATCTATTAAAAGTAAAATTGTATTAAAAAAATCTTTAAAATACCGTTTAAGTAAATTAAATAATTATTAAATATATTTATTATCATTGAAATTTTTAGTTACATTTCATTGCGCGTACAAATTTATATTTAATTATGCATATAAATTTTTTTTTTTTTTATTGACTTGACCACAAATATAAATACATAATAATAAACGTGTCCAAATACACACAAACACACACACACACATACGCATATAGAGAGAAAAAAAAAGTAAATTTCAATTTCTTATTTCTTTATGCATATTTAAATAAATATTCATTTAAATCGAATTTCAATATCGAAATTGATTTAATTAAGTGGAATTTTCTGTGCAGCATGCCAAAAAATCTTTGAATGCATATTTTGTGATTTATTGACTGCACACACACAAGCTCTCTCTCTCTCTCTCTCTCTCTCTCTCTCTGTCTCTGTCTCTGTCTCTGTTTCTGTTCTCGTCATTGTTCTTGTTCTTTAACTTTCTGCTTTATATGCAAGCAAAGAGTTTGAACTTTTGGCCACAATATTGCGGCCGCTTTTCTGAACGTTTTCATACACTGTCATTGGGCATACAATGTTAACCACAGACAACTGACAACATGCACCACGGGTGGCACAGCTTCGCTTCACACCATCACACACTGTTCGTGCATGTGTCTGTGTGTCTGTGTCTGTGCTGTGCTGCGTATGTTTGAGCTGCCAGTTGCACAGAGTGTTGAACAGGTGGCATGAGTAATGAGCGCTTAATAAGGCTTCATAGCAATATTTTCGCATAATATTGGCCAGCTGTGACGCTATCTGGCTTCACATACATATATATTTTCCCTATATATATATTTATATTTGTGTGTGTTTTGTTTTTTGCATATCATTATAAAAATACACGCAACAGTTTCTCTTTTTGGTGCTGCACAACTCGTCGACGGGCATATTCCAAAAATTTCATAAATCAATGTTAAAAACGATGACGCTGACATTGACGTTGACGTTGCGCCTGCCGTCAGACAGATTTCATATAAAATAATAATATGTGAGAGTGTGGCATATGATGGCATCTTAACTTGTTTACACATGTTTAAAACGTAAATGAGCCGTAAAGCGCTGATAATGCAACAAAATTGACAATTGTTGCCACATTGTATTGCAAAAATGAAAATATGCTTTAATGTGTTGCACTTCAATTAAGTTGCAAATAATATTTACTTCATTTTCTTAATGATATTATCTTACAGACATTTGCTGGACAATGCTTTGTTTTCAACTGCTGCTTATTTGCCAATTTTCAGTTGCCATTTGCCACTGGCCACTTGCCACTTGCCCCGCTTGCCTTTTACAGGAAAATCCAAGTAAAGTATTTCATATCACGCGAACATTTCGCACACACACACACACACGCACAGAGAGATAAAGTTGTTGCCCAATGCTTTCTGTCTTTGCGTTTTCTCATTTCTCTGTGCTTCTCTGTTGCTATCTCTATCTTGTGGCTGGCAAACAACAAACTGAAACTCAAGTAAATCAATGCGCGTTGCAGCAGGCAGCTCAAATGATGCGTTCGCTCGCATCCCGCATATCCTGTCGTTGAGTGGCAGAAATCGTAAACCTTCTGCATTGTATTACTATATACTCGCTATCTCTTTCACTCTCTCTCTCTCTCTCTCTATCTCTCTTTGTCTCTGTTTATATATATTGCATACTCATTGTACTATATATATACCAAGCACTGACCATGCCCACATGGTTGCCGCCTACACGAAATGTGTTACGGAAACCACAGCTGAGTGAGCCACAGAACCTTAAATCGTATTCGATCCGATAGCTCGAATCAATTCCAGCTGCCAATTTCAATTTCAATATCCAATTCCGAGAGTCGAGAGTTGAGAGAGTTCCAGTCCAGGCTCAACTATAATGTTGACCAATAAAATTTTAACGCAAATGTTGCGCACTTAACTACAACTATATATAGTCTATATACATATATATACATATATATATCTGTATAACTGTATATCGACATATATATATATATATATTAATATTGAGATTGCTTTCGCCGCAACGGAAGTGCAGACAATTTGCAATTTTGGCTTGTGAATTGCAATTGAAATTGTGAATTGACAGAAAAATACGTTGAAATATCTAAAATAAAAAAAAAAAAAAAATAAAAATTAATAAAATAAAAAAAATAATTAAAAAAAAACTGTAAAAAAAAAAAAAAATTTATAAAATATTAAAGAAATATAAAAAATAATATATGCTGCTTAAGAATATAAGCTATATAAATATGCAAAAATTTAAACTTCTTATGCAATTATTAAAAAGAAAAATATTAAAGATAAATAAAAAAAATATTAAAGATTTTTTTTGCTAGTGTAAATAAATAATAAGAAAAATAAATTTAAAAGAAAAATTTTCTAATTTATTTATTTCAATAAATTTATTCATTTTTTTTTATGATTATGTTGTATGATTCTCGTGGCCCTGCCTAAAATATAGGCTAATATAGACTCTGCAGAAGTATAAAAAAATTACAAAATAAAAAATTATTAATTATTAATTAAAAATAAAATAAAATAAAATAATTATAAAATATATAAAAAAAAATTGAAAATATTTCAAAATCAAAATAATACAAAATAAAAAAATATTATAAAATAAAAAATCGATTGCATTGCGTTGCTTGTCAAATTGTCATAGACGTAACAGATGTTGCTGTGTATTTAATGTCAGTTGATGCTAAAAAAATAAACAATAATGTTAGTTCTGTTTTGTTGACGAACACATATCGTATGTCGTGTCGTGTAAAAAGTAATTCAAAGTGTGCTGAAATTAACTAAAATTTTGTCCAATTAAATAGATAGTGTAATTAATAGAGTCGCGTAATCTTCACAATATTTTTTTTTTTTTTTTTGCCAACGTATCTGAACACTTTCTTCTATCGCCGTTTAGCGTTTTTTTTTTGTGTTAGTGTTTTTGTTATTTATTTTTTTTTTTGTTTTGCTTTTGTATTTTAATTTTTCAAATCATTGCGCACAACATAAAATCCATAAACAAATCAAAAATAGTAGACATTAATATATATTTAACAATTGTTGACAGCGTGTTTATGTGTGTGTAGAGATAGAGAGAGAAAGAGAGAGAGAGAATCGTATAATGCTTTTGGCTAAACAAAATAATTTCAATATGCTCGATAGCGATTCTGAAATGCAAACAGATTCACGTTCAAGTTCAAGTCAAGAGCTCCTAGAACGTGAATCTGTTTGCATTTCAGAATCGCTATCGAGCATATTGAAATTATTTTGTTTAGCCAAAAGCATTATACGATTCTCTCTCTCTCTTTCTCTCTCTATCTCTACACACACATAAACACGCTGTCAACAATTGTTAAATATATATTTTTTAATGTCTACTATTTTTGATTTGTTTATGGATTTTATGTTGTGCGCAATGATTTGAAAAATTAAAATACAAAAGCAAAACAAAAAAAAAAATAAATAACAAAAACACTAACACAAAAAAAAAACGCTAAACGGCGATAGAAGAAAGTGTTCAGATACGTTGGCAAAAAAAAAAAAAAAAATATTGTGAAGATTACGCGACTCTATTAATTACACTATCTATTTAATTGGACAAAATTTTAGTTAATTTCAGCACACTTTGAATTACTTTTTACACGACACGACATACGATATGTGTTCGTCAACAAAACAGAACTAACATTATTGTTTATTTTTTTAGCATCAACTGACATTAAATACACAGCAACATCTGTTATGTCTATGACAATTTGACAAGCAACGCAATGCAATCGATTTTTTATTTTATAATATTTTTTTATTTTGTATTATTTTGATTTTGAAATATTTTCAAATTTTTTTATATATTTTATAATTATTTTATTTTATTTTATTTTTAATTAATAATTAATAATTTGTATTTTGTAATTTTTTTTATACTTCTGCAGAGTCTATATTAGGCTATATTTTAGGCAGGGCCACGAAAATCATACAACATAATCATAAAAAAAAATTAATAAATTTATTGAAATAAATAAATTTCTAATTTTTCTTTTAAATTTATTTTTCTTATTATTTATTTACACTAGCAAAAAAAATAGTTAATATTTTTTTTATATTTTTTTAATATTTTTCTTTTTAATAATTGCATAAGAAGTTTAAATTTTGGCATATTTATATAGCTTATATTCTTAAGCAGCATATATTATTTTTTATATTTCTTTAATATATTATTTTTATAAAATTTTTGTTTATTTTTTTATTTAGATTTTTTACATGTTTTTTTTTAATTATTTTATTTTTATTTTATTTATTTTTTATTTGTTTTTTTTTTTTTATTTTAGATATTTCAACGTATTTTTCTGTCAATTCACAATTTCAATTGCAATTCACAAGCCAAAATTGCAAATTGTCTGCACTTCCGTTGCGGCGAAAGCAATCTCAATATTAATATATATATATATATATGTCGATATACAGTTATATATATATATATATGTATATAGACTATATATAGTTGTAGTTAAGTGCGCAACATTTGCGTTAAAATTTTATTGGTCAACATTATAGTTGAGCCTGGACTGGAACTCTCTCAACTCTCGACTCTCGGAATTGGATATTGAAATTGAAATTGGCAGCTGGAATTGATTCGAGCTATCGGATCGAATACGATTTAAGGTTCTGTGGCTCACTCAGCTGTGGTTTCCGTAACACATTTCGTGTAGGCGGCAACCATGTGGGCATGGTCAGTGCTTGGTATATATATAGTACAATGAGTATGCAATATATATAAACAGAGACAAAGAGAGATAGAGAGAGAGAGAGAGAGAGTGAAAGAGATAGCGAGTATATAGTAATACAATGCAGAAGGTTTACGATTTCTGCCACTCAACGACAGGATATGCGGGATGCGAGCGAACGCATCATTTGAGCTGCCTGCTGCAACGCGCATTGATTTACTTGAGTTTCAGTTTGTTGTTTGCCAGCCACAAGATAGAGATAGCAACAGAGAAGCACAGAGAAATGAGAAAACGCAAAGACAGAAAGCATTGGGCAACAACTTTATCTCTCTGTGTGTGTGTGTGTGTGCGAAATGTTCGCGTGATATGAAATACTTTACTTGGATTTTCCTGTAAAAGGCAAGCGGGGCAAGTGGCCAGTGGCAAATGGCAACTGAAAATTGGCAAATAAGCAGCAGTTGAAAACAAAGCATTGTCCAGCAAATGTCTGTAAGATAATATCATTAAGAAAATGAAGTAAATATTATTTGCAACTTAATTGAAGTGCAACACATTAAAGCATATTTTCATTTTTGCAATACAATGTGGCAACAATTGTCAATTTTGTTGCATTATCAGCGCTTTACGGCTCATTTACGTTTTAAACATGTGTAAACAAGTTAAGATGCCATCATATGCCACACTCTCACATATTATTATTTTATATGAAATCTGTCTGACGGCAGGCGCAACGTCAACGTCAATGTCAGCGTCATCGTTTTTAACATTGATTTATGAAATTTTTGGAATATGCCCGTCGACGAGTTGTGCAGCACCAAAAAGAGAAACTGTTGCGTGTATTTTTATAATGATATGCAAAAAACAAAACACACACAAATATAAATATATATATAGGGAAAATATATATGTATGTGAAGCCAGATAGCGTCACAGCTGGCCAATATTATGCGAAAATATTGCTATGAAGCCTTATTAAGCGCTCATTACTCATGCCACCTGTTCAACACTCTGTGCAACTGGCAGCTCAAACATACGCAGCACAGCACAGACACAGACACACAGACACATGCACGAACAGTGTGTGATGGTGTGAAGCGAAGCTGTGCCACCCGTGGTGCATGTTGTCAGTTGTCTGTGGTTAACATTGTATGCCCAATGACAGTGTATGAAAACGTTCAGAAAAGCGGCCGCAATATTGTGGCCAAAAGTTCAAACTCTTTGCTTGCATATAAAGCAGAAAGTTAAAGAACAAGAACAATGACGAGAACAGAAACAGAGACAGAGACAGAGACAGAGAGAGAGAGAGAGAGAGAGAGAGAGCTTGTGTGTGTGCAGTCAATAAATCACAAAATATGCATTCAAAGATTTTTTGGCATGCTGCACAGAAAATTCCACTTAATTAAATCAATTCGATATTGAAATTCGATTTAAATGAATATTTATTTAAATATGCATAAAGAAATAAGAAATTGAAATTTACTTTTTTTTCTCTCTATATGCGTATGTGTGTGTGTGTGTGTGTGTGTATTTGGAAACGTTTATTATTATGTATTTATATTTGTGGTCAAGTCAATAAAAAACAAAAAAAAAATTTATATGCATAATTAAATATAAATTTGTACGCGCAATGAAATGTAACTAAAAATTTCAATGATAATAAATATATTTAATAATTATTTAATTTACTTAAACGGTATTTTAAAGATTTTTTTAATACAATTTTACTTTTAATAGATTGATTTAAATAATAATAACAAAAACAACTTTAATTGCGGTTGCACTTTAAATGAATTAAAAAGTCACATGATAAATTGAATAAGAATATTTTATTAAAATGATTGAAAATTTATTTTTACTTAATTTTTTTTCTATATTAAAAAATTAATTTAATTGCATTTTTTATATATAAACAAAAATATTAATTGCTGTTATACTTTATATAAATTAAGATGTAAAAAATATTAATTATACAATTTAAATTATAAATTTATTTTTATGCAATTTTTTTAAAGATTTTTTTTTAATATTGATAAATAAATCAATTGTAAGTTTAAGCATATAAAAATAAAAATTTAAAAAAAAATCCGAAAATAATAAAAAAAAATTTTTTTATTTTTAAAAATTAATAAGAAATTTATTTTTATATTTTATAAGTAAATACTTTTATATAGAAATATTTTAGAAATAATTGGAAAAAAATTAAAATTATAAAATTTCTAATAATAAAAAGTATATTTTTTTATTTTAAAAAATTTATATGATATTTAATTTTATATTTAATTAAATATTTTTATTTAAAAATATTTTTAAAATAATTGTAAAATGAAATTAAAATTAAAAAATTTCTGAAAATAGTACAAAATAAATATATTTATTCTTAAAAATTTCTATGAATATGTAAATATTTGTATATAGGAAAATATTTAAAATAATTGAAAAAAAATGTAAATAAATTTGATAACAATGCATTGCTCTATCAACTACTGTATTTAATATATATTTTAAGCTCTTTCTACATTTTATAGATTTTACCACAAAAACTAATGCCAATAGCAGCACACATTGCATTGCTTTATCAATTTAAGCAGCGGAAAAAAAATAGATATATAAGCAGAAATTTTTGTGAAACTTTATTTCCCACGGGAATGAGCCAATATAATATATATCTATAGAAAGAGGCAGATTGAGAGAGTGAAAGAGTGAAAGAGAGAGATAGAGAGAGAGAATGCTGGCATCGAATTTGGAGAATTGGAATTCGCAGTCGTGTTTTGTGTATTTATTTATTGCAGCATTTGCATTGTTGTGCACACCAAAAGCAAACAGAAAACAACAAAAAAAAAAAAAGCTAAATAAAAAAAAGGCAAAAACAAAAATACACAGCGCACAATAAATTTAAAATCTAATTACGCGCACCATTTAATATCGAAAACGTTAGCGGCGGAACCGGAAACAGAACTGGCTGTGCATGTGGATAGAGGAAGGTGAAGGTGAAGCTGAAAGAAGAAATGGAAGTTGGATATTGTACGATAGCTGGGATAGCACAAAAAAGAAATGTGTTGCAAGTTTGAACGTGAGCAAATAACTGTAACTTCAAAATGGGCAAAAAGATACAAAAAACAATAAAAAAAAAAACAGGAAAAGAAATACCGCAAACATATAAATAGATGAGGCGCATCCAAAATTGTTACTCTCTTCCGGCTTAGCAGCCGCATGCGAAAAATGTAATTACAAAATTTTGATAAGCCAAAAGCCAAAGTGAACACACAAAGCATCGTATAAAGCAAAAGATGCAATAGCTTGTAAAAGCAGCTGAAGTAGTTAAAGAAGTAACAGAAGAAACATGTAGAAGAAGAAGAAGAAGAGGAAGAAGAGTAAGTGAACCACATCAGGAATAGTGATTCTTTAGCTGAGCTTGAAAAATTTCCTAACAAATTTCATAAAATTGCTTGTGGTTAAGCTTTTGACTTGTGGCTAAAGTCGAGCGATAAAAGAAATGGAAGGAGATCAGAAATAGGAGCAAGAGCTAAAGCAAAGGCTGAGCAGGCGTTGCTGAAACCCTAAGCATTTGTTCGGCTCTGTTGAATATAAGAAAAGAGAAAAAACAAACACACACACACACACAAAGAGAGAGAGACAGAGAGAGAGATATACGCATGTACACTTTGTGCATGTAATTTAGACTGAATGAAGGCGGCAGCATGGATGGCAACCCTGGGTAAAAACTGTAGGCCGCAACAACCACAACCCAAATGGTCAACATTGCTCAACTTGTGAAAAATACATTATGGTATAAGTATTTAATTGCACACCATTTGCGAGCAGCCTTGTATGTGTGTGAGAGTGTGTGTGACTGTGTGTGTATTTTGGTCTCTTGTGAAAATTTAAATAATACGCAACGCCTCCCCCTGAAAAAAAGCAACGCTATTTGCTGCTGCTCATTCTCACACTTTCTATGCCTATCACTCTCGCTACTCCGCTCTCACTCTCTCTCTCTCTCTCTCCCTCTCTCGCTGTTGTCGTTTCTGTTTCATACATGCTTTCGGTTTAAGGACCTCAGCCAAATACAACCGACAGCTGAGCAAACAAAACGCAATTAAAACTAATAATTAATACGGCCATAGGCGTAACACTCTACGCCGGACATTTGTCAGTTTGCCCGTTGACCTTACATATATATACACTCTCTCTCTCTTACTCTCTCACACTCTTTCTGTCTCTGCTTATAATAAAATTATGCTTCATTTATATGCAGGTTGCGTCATTTGACTGATGCCTCCTAATGACTTCCTAACAATTTTTAATATCTATGCAAATGAACGTAAATTGCTCGACTGTTTCACACGCCCAAAGTGCGAGCGAGTGAGACAGTGATAGAGTGTTGTACACTACACTGGTGTTAGGGGAGCATCAAGCCAGAGCTATGCGCTGCCTGCTTTTTGGCCAGCTAACTTTGGTTAACCGTTTAGCCAACGCTAACCGCCAACAGCAACAGCAACAACAACAACAACAGCAGAAACAGCAGTGAGGAGGTATGGTGGTCGGCGGGGGGGTCAGGGAATAGGCGTTGGGGCTGGCCAACTAGCAACAGCTCTCAGGCGTTTAATTAAATGACATTATGGCCATTTCGCTGTCGTGGCAACGAGGCAACGAAGCAGTCGCCGCGAAGTAGGCAGTGAAAAATGTTGCAAGTTTTTTTTTTTTTTTTGATGCTGCTAAAGCTACCATAGCTTTAGCTCTAGCAGCCCCCAATGGACTGTCCCAAAAATGTACATTGAGGGAGCTGTATTTCAATTTCTGCTCTGACTGAGCTCAGCTCAACTAAACTGAAGCTGAAGCTGAACTGTTTGTATATATGTGTGTGTGTATATGTGTCTGTTCAGAGCACTGTCCAGTTGTCTATTAAAGTATATGTTGCCTCATAATCATTTTTATGGCAAACGAAACAACGAAAAGAATAAGAAAACATTGCCGAAAAGTTGTCTACGCTTAGCACCTCGAGAATGTGAAAAATCTGTGGAACTCGCGTACAACAACAACAACAGCAATAAACAAAAGCAAAGTGTTATGCATGATGGCATGGAAATCTTTATGCGCTCACTGAGACAGCGAAAGAAAGAGAGAGAGAGAGAAAAAGTAAGTGCAGATTATATTGAGAGATGTCTAGGGATACGTTTAGGCATAAGTTGAATGCTCAAAACTTTATGACAGACACTCAGCAAGAAAAAAATATTTGAAGTGCGCTTTAAGCTAATGTAAAATTTCATTTAATTTCATTTAATGTGAGAAATGACCAAACAAATTTAATAATTTAAAATTAAATTTTAGCTAGAAAATCCGCTTAATATTAAGCATTCAAATTTTTGATTAATAACTTAACAATATGAAAATTATAAATACATGAAAATTGTTGAGAATTTATTATGCCAAATGCTATGCTTAACATAATCGAACAAAAGAGCTAGAAAATTTTCTTAAGCTCATTTCATGAAATACAGAAATTTCAATTTATTACATATTTAATTACTTAAGCT
>JBAMBR010000483.1:0-34331 GCA_037044475.1 Zaprionus obscuricornis
TGTAGTTCAAGTGATAACACATAGAATTGTATATATAATATGTATGTATGTATGTATGAATGTATATAGTAGTTATCTATATATATATTTTATGTCAAAATTATTTCATTATTTTTTTTTTTAATTTTTTTTTTATTTTAATTTATTTTATATTTTTTTATTTATTTTTTTTTTTTATTTGTTAAAGCGAATCAAACAGTTTGAATTCAGTCAATAAAATACAAATATCAATTAGCTTTGCTTACGTCTTTCTCTATATACTTATATAATTTCTCAATTTTTTCCTCTTCAATTTCTTTTCCAATTTTCATATTATTTATTTATTTCTGTATTTTTTATGCTTTCTACTGATGCTTAAGGTATGTAAGACAACTATATGAGTAAAATCTGAAGAGTTCATCTGAGAACATTTAAGAATCTGAGAAATTTTTCTCACAATCATGGACTTTAGCTCTGACAGGTAGCATATATATATATATAGCATATATATATATATATATATATAGCATATATATATTTATATATATATATATATATATATACTCCTACTACATTTCTCATTTTTCTAAGTACTATGTGGTGTAGTTGCTTAATAGGTTATCCGCCTTTCCCCTTTACGGTTGAGTTGGTTTACCTCTTGCCAACAAAAATAGACACAAATAACACACATACATACACACACATATATATATATATACCATATATATTTATTTATATTTATATTTGACTTGTATTGATTTTGATATTTTTATATATATTTTTTTTTATTTTTTATTTTTATGGTTTAATTAGTTTAATTCGTTTTTATTACGGTTCTTGTTGCTGTTGCTTTAGCTGATGTTATTGGTAATGTTGTTGTTGTTGTTGTTGCTGTTTATGTATTTAATATTTGTTTGTTTCTCTTATAGCTATAAGCTTGCCATCAACAAATGAATAATTAATTAATCATCTTGCTTTAAATAAATAATAAAATTATATTATATATAAATATTTGTATATATATAGTATATATATATATATATTCATCTTCTATTTTCTTTCGATCTACTTCTTTATCTTTTACCTTTTGAATCCGTTGCCTTTTTTTATAAATCACACTCTACATTTGCATAATATTTCTTTAATATATATATATATACTCGTATATTTATTTTTTTTTATATATCAAACTTTATATTCTTATACTTCGGCTACGCTATAAACTGTTGCTGGCTGTTGCTGTTGTTGCAATTGCTGCTCAGTTTGAGTTACCTGTTGTTGTACCCATTGTGGCTGCGCATACTGCAATTGTGGAGCATATTGCACTTGTTGTTGTTGCTGCTGCTGCTGCTGTTGTTGTTGTTGCTGTAGTTGTAGCTGATGATGCTGTTGCAATTGTTGTACTTCAAATGTTTGTGGATGCATTTGCTGTTGCTGCTGCTGGTGTTGTTGTTGTTGCTGCTGCTGCTGCTGTTGGTGGAGTGGTTGTACGTAATGTTGTTGTTGTTGTTGCTGCTGATAACGCGGCTCCTTCACATAATCGCCGCACGGTGGCTGTTCCGGTTGCTGCTGCTGTGAGGGATACATGGCCACCGCTCATGGCAGCTACACTAGCAAACTGGGCGCCAGCCATTCCTCTTCTGCCAGCTGTAAAGAGGCATCAACTAGTTTAATACACACACACACACACGTATATATATATATTCACTCACACACACACACACACACACACACATACATATGTCTATATTCATCTCACACAATTCAGAAGAACTTACCTGAGGACTAACCTGAAATTGTTGCATGGGATAGGCAACAACACCAGTTGCCTGAGGCAAAGCACCGCCCACACTTTGTGTGATCTGTGGTGCAGCTGCAGCAGCAGCAGTAGTTAACTGTGGCTGTGGCTGCACACTCTGCCAAGTTCCGGCCGGCAGCTGTACGCCCATACTTTACGTATATGTCCGTATAGAGGAGGGGGAAGAAATAAGCATTTTGATTGTTGTGAATATCAATGTTACATACCCCATGTAGCTAGCCTGCTGATAGCCAGCAAATTGACCGTAGGTAAAACCCTGCATTCCCTGCAGGAATTGGCCCGGCTGCAAGGAGCTAGCCGGTGCCGCTGTGGGATATGTTGGTGCCGGTGGATACCAATAGCCAGCAACTTGTTGTCCATAAGCAGCGGCAGCAGCAGCTGCTGCAGCAGCTGAACCAAATGGATAGCCTTGTGTTATAGTTTGTCCAGCAATGACAGACATATGATTGGGATCGCCGCTTTCCTTGCCCCACGCACATTTCACTGGCTGTTGGTTAATTTCCGTATTATTGACGGCCACAATGGCGTGTGTGGCAGCCTCTTTGGTGGAGAATCTAAAGAGAGAAAAACCATTGTGTGTGTGTGTGTGTGTGTGTGTAGCAGAGTGTAAAGTTAAAGTAAAATTTATAGAACGTTAAGAGAAGTGAAAATGAAGAAGGGATTGATGAGGGAAATGAGTTTTATTTTTTTTTTGTACTTGTTGTTGTGCAGATTGACCTGCTTAAATTTCCATTTAACCTGCAGCAACAACAACAAACTACTGCACACAACAATAACAAGTAGAAGAAGCAAAAGCAAAAGCAGAAACAGAAGAAGAAGAAGAGGAAGAAGAAGAAGACGAACAAGTTGTGTTAGCAGAACAAAGCGTAAAAGTGGTACAAGCGTCTATGGAATTGTTTGGCTCTTATTGTACTATGTTATAGTTGTTAGCTGGGATGCTGGGACTAAAGTTGTTTCGCTTGTTCTTGTTCCTGTTGTTGTTGTTTTTGCTGTTGCAACGGCTGTGCATGAGTATAAATGCAGTAAGAGCAGTAGACTGCGACGTCAGCGCCAGCGTTGAGACTACACTTTCAGTCCCAAAGCTCATTATGTTACAAAACGCCAAACAATGCCAATGCGGCTCTTTTTCTACTTTTACTACTACTACTACTACTACTTGTAGTCTCTCTTCCCCTCTTCCCATCGCTTGCACTTACACAACAAAATTTTTTGGGCAGCAGACAAAAGGCATTGCCTAGCTTATAGCCAGTATCAACTGCATTGCGTTTAACATTTCCTTTCACTGCGCCCCAACGCTGATGATTGTTTTAAGAACGAACACTCGCCGGGAGGTTGACCGCTGCCATTAAAACCCTATCAACATTCGTGGCGGCATCTGCGATCTGTTCTCTCTCTATCTATCTCTCTCTCTATCTCTCTTTCGCTCTCGTTCTTTCTTTTGCTCTATGTACAGCCCTCGGCTGAGCTCTTTTAACGCTTAACATCTCACACTATGCGGCCATTGTGCTTCTGTGTCTTGTTTGTTTTTGCCTTTTTTTTTATTTGTTTTTTTTTTTTTTTCGTCATGAACATTGTCGTTGTTCCTACTATTGCATTTCATTGTTTTGCTGCTATGTATTTGCCCGTTGTTGTTGTTGTTGGTGTTGTTATTGTTGCTTTTGCTGTTGTTGCTGTTGAGTGCAAAAGTGTAGTTGATTTATTAACGGTGCGGCGGACCCCAAGCTGAACGGAGGCACATTGAAATGGCGTGCACTCAATTGCAACGACAACAACATGAAAGCGGGATTGAAAACCATGATAAAATTGGGTATTTTGCGGGAGAAGCGTGTCTGTGTGTGTGTGTGTAGGGATGGTGTGGGTTGTATCACGTCTCGGTGGCAGCCACATGCCGTAATACTTATACACAATACATAAAGCGAAAAATCGAATATGGCGGCCAACAATGGGTTAATGTGGTACAAGCAGCCGCTTTTCGCTTTTAGCCTTTCAACATTTTCATTTGTAATTTCTTTTTTGGTTTTTTTTTTTTGGTATTTCATCTACGACTTTCAACATTTTCCATTTTCCATTTTTATATTTTTTTTTTTTGTTCACTTTGACATTTGCTGCTATAGAAAACATCCCGTATACGCAATGTGTTATACTATGCTACTTACCGCACAAATGCATAACCCTTGTCCTTAAAGACGCGTATCTCTTGAATCGTGCCATAAGGCGCAAATGTCTTTTGCAATATATCCTCATTGAGAAAGCCAGAAAGTGCTCCATTAATGCCGCCACAGTAGACAGTGCAATTTGTGGGGCTGCTTTGATGAGGTTTATAATCAAAAGCAGCCCCACAAATTGCACTGTCTACTGTGGCGGCATTAATGGAGCACTTTCTGGCTTTCTCAATGAGGATATATTGCAAAAGACATTTGCGCCTTATGGCACGATTCAAGAGATACGCGTCTTTAAGGACAAGGGTTATGCTTTTGTGCGGTAAGTAGCATAGTATAACACATTGCGTATACGCGATGTTTTCTATAGCAGCAAATGTCAAAGTGAACAAAAAAAAAAATATATATAAAAATGGAAAATGTTAAAAGTCGTAGATGAAATACCAAAAAAAAAAAGAAATTACAAATGAAAATGTTGAAAGGCGAAAAGCAAAAAGCGGCTGCTTGTACCACATTAACCCATTGTTGGCCGCCATATTCGATTTTTCGCTTTATGTATTGTGTATAAGTATTACGGCATGTGGCTGCCACCGAGACGTGATACAACCCACACGACAACCCACACCATCCCTACACACACACAGACACGCTTCTCCCGCAAAATACCCAATTTTATCATGGTTTTCAATCCCGCTTTCATGTTGTTGTCGTTGCAATTGAGTGCACGCCATTTCAATGTGCCTCCGTTCAGCTTGGGGTTCGCCGCACCGTTAATAAATCAACTACACTTTTGCACTCAACAGCAACAACAGCAAAAGCAACAATAACAACAACAACAACAACAACAACAACGGGCAAATACATGGCAGCAAAACAATGAAATGCAATAGTAGGAACAACGACAATGTCCATGACGAAAAAAAAAAAAAAACAAATAAAAAAAAGGCAAAAACAAACAAGACACAGAAGCACAATGGCCGCATAGTGTGAGATGTTAAGCGTTAAAAGAGCTCAGCCGAGGGCTGTACATAGAGCAAAATGAAAGAACGAGAGCGAAAGAGAGATAGAGAGAGAGATAGGTAGAGAGAGAACAGATCGCAGATGCCGCCACGAATGTTGATAGGGTTTTAATGGCAGCGGTCAACCTCCCGGCGAGTGTTCGTTCTTAAAACAATCATCAGCGTTGGGGCGCAGTGAAAGGAAATGTTAAACGCAATGCAGTTGATACTGGCTATAAGCTAGGCAATGCCTTTTGTCTGCTGCCCAAAAAATTTTGTTGTGTAAGAGCAGGCTATGGGAAGAGGAGAAGAGAGACTACAAGAAGTAGTAGTTGTAGTAGTAGTAGTAGTAAAAGTAGAAAAAGAGCCGCATTGGCATTGTTTGGCGTTTTGTAACATAATGAGCTTTGGGACTGAAAGTGTAGTCTCAACGCTGGCGCTGACGTCGCAGTCCACTGCTCTTACTGCATTTATACTCATGCACAACCGTTGCAACAGCAAAAATAACAACAACAACAACAACAACAGGAACAAGAACAAGCGAAACAACTTTAGTCCCAGCATCCCAGCTAACAACTATAACATAGTACAATAAGAGCCAAACAATTCCATAGACGCTTGTACCACTTTTACGCTTTGTTCTGCTAACACAACTTGTTCGTCTTCCTCTTCTTCATCTGTTACTGTTTTTGCTTCATCTTGTTATTGTTGTGTGAAGTAGTTTTCTGCTGCTGCTGTTGTTGTTGTTGTTGTTGTTGTTGCTGCAGGTTAAATGGAAATTTAAGCAGGTCAATCTGCACAACAACAAGTACAAAAAAAATAAAACTTATTTCCCTCATCAATCCCTTCTTCATTTTCACTTCTCTTAACGTTCTATAAATTTTACTTTAACTTTACACTCTGCTACACACACAAACACACACATACAATGGTTTTTCTCTCTTTAGATTCTCCACCAAAGAGGCTGCCACACACGCCATTGTGGCCGTCAATAATACGGAAATTAACCAACAGCCAGTGAAATGTGCGTGGGGCAAGGAAAGCGGCGATCCCAATCATATGTCTGTCATTGCTGGACAAACTATAACACAAGGCTATCCATTTGGTTCAGCTGCTGCAGCAGCTGCTGCTGCCGCTGCTTATGGACAACAAGTTGCTGGCTATTGGTATCCACCGGCACCAACATATCCCACAGCGGCACCGGCTAGCTCCTTACAGCCGGGCCAATTCCTGCAGGGAATGCAGGGTTTTACCTACGGTCAATTTGCTGGCTATCAGCAGGCTAGCTACATGGGGTATGTAACATTGATATTCACAAC
Organism: Zaprionus obscuricornis; assembly: GCA_037044475.1. NCBI lineage: Eukaryota > Metazoa > Arthropoda > Insecta > Diptera > Drosophilidae > Zaprionus > Zaprionus obscuricornis. Next base: position 6,275 of record JBAMBR010000483.1, read on the forward strand.
AATCAAAATGCTTATTTCTTCCCCCTCCTCTATATGGACATATACGTAAAGTATGGGCGTACAGCTGCCGGCCGGAACTTGGCAGAGTGTGCAGCCACAGCCACAGTTAACTACTGCTGCTGCTGCAGCTGCACCACAGATCACACAAAGTGTGGGCGGTGCTCTGCCTCAGGCAACTGGTGTTGTTGCCTATCCCATGCAACAATTTCAGGTTAGTCCTCAGGTAAGTTCTTCTGAATTGTGTGAGATGAATATAGACATATGTATGTGTGTGTGTGTGTGTGTGTGAATATATATATACGTGTGTGAGTGTGTGTATTAAACTAGTTGATGCCTCTTTACAGCTGGCAGAAGAGGAATGGCTGGCGCCCAGTTTGCTAGTGTAGCTGCCATGAGCGGTGGCCATGTATCCCTCACAGCAGCAGCAACCGGAACAGCCACCGTGCGGCGATTATGTGAAGGAGCCGCGTTATCAGCAGCAGCAACAACAACAACATTACGTACAACCACTCCACCAACAGCAGCAGCAGCAGCAACAACAACAACAACAACAACACCAGCAGCAGCAACAGCAAATGCATCCACAAACATTTGAAGTACAACAATTGCAACAGCATCATCAGCTACAACTACAGCAACAACAACAACAGCAGCAGCAGCAACAACAACAAGTGCAATATGCTCCACAATTGCAGTATGCGCAGCCACAATGGGTACAACAACAGGTAACTCAAACTGAGCAGCAATTGCAACAACAGCAACAGCCAGCAACAGTTTATAGCGTAGCCGAAGTATAAGAATATAAAGTTTGATATATAAAAAAAAATAAATATACGAGTATATATATATATATTAAAGAAATATTATGCAAATGTAGAGTGTGATTTATAAGAAAAGGCAACGGATTCAAAAGGTAAAAGATAAAGAAGTAGATCGAAAGAAAATAGAAGATGAATATATATATATATATATATATATATACAAATATTTATATATAATATAATTTTATTATTTATTTAAAGCAAGATGATTAATTAATTATTCATTTGTTGATGGCAAGCTTATAGCTATAAGAGAAACAAACAAATATTAAATACATAAACAGCAACAACAACAACAACAACATTACCAATAACATCAGCTAAAGCAACAGCAACAAGAACCGTAATAAAAACGAATTAAACTAATTAAACCATAAAAATAAAAAATAAAAATAAATATATATAAAAATATCAAAATCAATACAAGTCAAATATAAATATACATAAATATATATGGTATATATATATATATATATGTGTATGTATGTGTGTTATTTGTGTCTATTTTTGCTGGCAAGAGGTAAACCAACTCAACCGTAAAGGGGAAAGGCGGATAACCTATTAAGCAACTACACCACATAGTACTTAGAAAAATGAGAAATGTAGTAGGAGTATATATATATATATATATATATATATATATATTGGATATATATATCGATATATTGGAGTACATACATGCGACAAATATATATATATATATATATATATATATATATATATATATGCTACCTTTTTAGAGTCCATGATTGTGAGAAGAATTTCTCAGATTCTCAAATGTTCTCAGATGAACGCTTCAGATTTTACTCATATAGTTGTCTTACATACCTTAAGCATTCAGTAGAAAGTATAAAAACTACAGAAATAAATAAATAAAATGAAAATTGGAAAAGAAATTGAAGAGGAGAAATTATATAAGTATATAGAGAAAGACATAAGCAAAGCTAATTGATATTTGTATTTTATTGACTGAATTCAAACTGTTTGATTCGCTTTAAAAAATAAAAAAAAAATAAATAAAAAAAATATAAAATAAATTAAAATGAAAAAAAAATAAATAAAAAGAAATAATTTTGACATAAAATAGATTACTACTATATACATTCATACATACATACATACATACATATTATATATACAATTCTATGTGTTATCACTTGAACTACAAAGACAACTTAGACAAGATAAATGTTTTTATCCAAATTTCATTCAATAGGTGTGCCTAATTTAAGCAGTAGTTCAATATAAATAGATTGCAAAATTATCAAAATCATTTCGATCAGTTAGCCCAAAAGAAGAAAAAAAACAATAAAAATAAATAAAATAAAAACATGTTGTGGAACCAAAAAAAAAAAAAAGCCAATAAGAAAAAAATAAATATATAAATATATATAAAGCACAATGAATACCAACTAATTGTAATTGAAGCTGATGCATATATAAATTCAAATAAATGTCGAAAAAAAAATTAAACAAAATTAATATATATAAATATATATATATATATAGATATATATATATACTATATATATATATATATACATATATATATAAATAAAAAAAATTGTAAACACTTGTCAAAAGTAGAAAACTTGCACATAGGTAAACATAGTGATAAAGCAACACAAAAAACCAAAACACACAAGAAAGTAAATCCAAAAAAAAAGAAAAATTAAAGTAATATAAAAAAAAAAGAAATTAAAAAAAAAAATAAATCAACAATATAAAATAAATGTACTCATACTCGTATTCGTGTTCGTACTCGTGTATTCGTACTCATAATTAGATGTACCCGTAACTAGCTACTACTACTAACTAAGCAGCACTTAATACAAAAAATATGCATACATTCTTACAAGTATATGCATACATTTATATATGAGAGGGGTAACACACACGCAAACACACACACACACATTTAGAAACCTATTAATGTATCTGTGTAATGTAAATGTGAACAAAAGTAAAACAAGAATTATCTACAATTAAATAAACGAGCTAAATGAGGCAACAAAAAATAAAAAAAAACATAGTGAAATATTTAGAGAAAGAAAAACGTAAATGAGAAAAAAAAATTGAAAACTAAACACACTATGAAATTTTATGAGAATGATAATGTGAGCGAAAAGAAATTAAAAAAAAAGAAAATAAAAAAAAATAAATAAATAAAATATTATTATATATAAATATATATATGTATATGCAGCGTCCATGACGTTATCTGCAACGTGTAGCAAAAGCAAATTACAAAAAAAAATTTAGTCAATGTTTAGTTAAGATTGTAATTGTAACTAATAAAAACAAAAAAAACAAAAAAACAAAAACCAAAGGAAAAACAAAACTATATACTACATGTTAACAAGACACAATTATTTATGGTATTTACAAAAATGGAAATGAAAAAATAAATTTTGAGAAGGCAATGTGAGCCAAAAACAGAAATTATCAAAATTGTAAACTATTTTTTACATAATAAAAACAAAACAATACAAAACCCCCCCAAAAAAAAAAAACAAATTAAATGAAACGAATGTAAGAAGTAGAAAAAAAAACCAAAAGAAAAAAAAAAAAGATTAGCACACTTTATATAAGTATTGGATGGGGGGAGAAGCCAAGAAAATAAGTGCGTCTAATTTTTCTATAAGTTGTGATTTTATTGCGATGAGAGTAAACGATATGCTATTGACAAAGTAAACTGATTTATTTTTTAAAACTTGGCAAAACGCAATTTTTGAAAGCCAATGGCAAAACTGTGCAAAATGTGTATGCATAACTTTACTTATACATATATATATAAAAATATATAGAAATATACATATATATGTGCAAAAATCTATATATATATATATATATATAAATATATATCTATATGTATACTTATATATACATAAATACATACTAAATGTTATTTGAGCAAACAACAAGAAAAACTGTCAGCTATGCAAAGCAGAAAGCTATGCTATAATTTTAAAACATATAAAAATAATTAATACAAATAAAATAAAATAAAGAAAATAAAAATATTATTAAACTTTGGCAGAAGAAAGAAGTTAGCAGTTAAAAAAAAAAAAACAATTGATTGTAACTTGACAAAAAGAAAAATTTATTTACTATGTTGAAAAATATTTGAACACAAAAATTAAAAAAAAGAAAATGAAATAACATAACACTTATAGAGAAAATCTAAAGACATTTATTCTCTAATGATAATACTAAAAGAAATTCATAATAATATTAACAATAATAATAACAACAATGATATATAAATAAATAAATATATATATGAGTAAATATATGTCTATGTGTTAAGCATAACTATGTTTATTTATTTATACATAGTTACAATTTAAGCTAAATGCATATATACATATATATAAATATATATATAAATATATATAAAACGATAAATAATTCAATGTTGTGTATGTATATAAATATAAATATATAAAAACTAAAAAACGAAACAAAAAAAAAATTGCATATAATTACAAAATGTCTATGAATGTATGTGTGCTAAATAAAAAGCAAATAAAATACACCAATATGTACACAAACACACACACTTACACTCGACACATACACCTACACTGCATACAAACACTACAAAAATAAATTAAAAAAAAAATGCATGAAATTTAATAAAAAAGGAAAAAAGAAATAGAATGCCAGAGATTAAACAAAAATCATATAAATCATCAGTATACATTGAAAATGAGTTAAACATAAACACTTTGACGGACATACACACACACACAATTGCAGACACTAACACTAAGATACAATGCAACTACTGTAATTGAATTTGATTGAATAGAAGCAAAGAGTAAAGTAATTCCATTCACAATTGCGTACGTTTATCATTGAAGCAGAAAAAACATAATTATGTTAAGAGTGTGTATCAGAAACCTTTTCAAAGCTTATCGAAAATCCAATATAATCAAACGAACTACCCCACAGATAGCCGGCCCACATTACACATAACATACAAACAGACGAACACGCATGAATAGAAATACAAAAAAAAAAACAAACATACACAAAAACACTCACACACACATAGACACACGAAGACATACATAGAAATGCACACGCAAATGTGCATGCGTACACGTTAATACATGCATTGAAATGTATAACGGAAAAACAGGAGAGAAAATAATCAAATAAAATGGAAAAATGTTAATCAAAAGTCAAAACAAAAAGAAAAAAAAAATAAACTTGATGTTCTCATTATTTCCAACTCGATTATTGAGTGTTGCTTTGATAAGTTTGTACAATTTCAAACTCAAACTGAAACGGTAAGTATGATAATCATAGAATTACTTATAGTGCGCGCCGCACAGTATGCAACACTTTTAGTTGATTAGCTTAAAGTTTATTTGCAAAAGTCTTACAGCAAGCTGATTTGAATTACAAAACAAATTATCTGGATTTACAGTTTATTTAGTAATAAAATTGCTTAGCAATTAAACCAGTATCACTCTGCATATAATCATTCCAGACTATGGCACTTGCTACGTTTTGCCAGCAGTTGCAGTTGCCAAGGTAATAGTTAGAAATATATAGACTGCAAAATATTGCATGCTGCTCACGTAATATAAAAATCTCTCTCTTGGCAAGTATGTGTATCTGTGAGCTACACACCTTTCACCTCGTAAAAAAAAAATAAGAAGAAATAAAAAGAAATAAAAACATTTGCTGACATTGCATACACAGCGCATCATTGCACATGGAAAAACTGTACAATTTTCATATTTTACAGCATTTTTTTGCACTTTGCGATCGTCTTTGTCATTTGAAATGTGACACAATCTGCTTGAAATGCGTATAACACAATTATAGTTGAAATGCGTAAAAGAGAATGACATTAAAATCAAAGCGAAATACAATATAATTTGCAAATTATAACGCATACGCCACATGTGACATTGTAACCTCTTGAAATAACATATATCAGTTGCTGCAAATGTCAAAGACTTTTAATGATAATTTAAAGGGTTGATTGAGCATCAATATGAAAGTATAAACGAATATCATGTTATAACTTGCAAAACTTGAAAATATAATAACAAAGGTTTGAAGTTCTTAAGTTTTAACTAGTTTAAACTAAACATAAATCTCTGTTTGAGTATTATAAGTTCTAGCAAAACATTCAGTTACAACTACAACTACAACTACAAGAAGCAAGCAAAAGTCTCATTACTTGCACTAAGCTACAAAGAAAAGAAGTTTTTATATGTCGATGCAGCGTACACAGCAGTTTTAGTAGCTTATTTTTAAAAGCACGATACAATGCAAAATATAATGCAATAAAAAACTCAACATATAAAATTTGACTGCTTTGCATATTTTGCTACTTTTGTTTTGTTTCTATCTTGTCTTTTTTTTATAATATTATTTTATTTATGTTGTTTTTTTTTTTTTTTGTCTGCTTTTATTTTATTTTTTAGTTGCGCATTAAAAGCGAAACGTCAAAAGGCCAAGTATACGAAAGTGCACCTAAGCTTCTTTATATAAAGAAAAAAATTAAAAATAAAAAGAAAAGAGAGAGAAGCAAATTTCAAGATGAACTGAACTTAAAAATACCCTGCATTGTTTTGAATATTATTAAAAAATAAAAAAAAATTAAAATAAATAAAAAAAAAATATAAAAAATATAAATATATATTAAAATATTTAATACATAAATATTTATATTGTCATTTTAATATTTAAAAAAATATATTAGGCAGTCTCTCAATTTACATTTGCATGCAACTATTGTGTGGCATTGTGAACTGCATATAGATTGGCGACCAGGCTTATTACCGTAATGTTTCAACAGATGCGAAACAGCGTCCCTTTACGACTACAGCTGCAAGACGACTGCTACAAGCACTTTTCGCCACGCCTACACGCCCAGCATCCACCTTTATGCTCTTTTAATAGCACTTGTTTAGCAAGCAAACAACGCAAGCAACTTAAAACAAAAAAAAAAAAAAAAAAACTCGTTCGTTCAGTTGCTCTTGCTCGTTGTGCTAGCGACTCTCATTCAGATATTTTTATAGCAAAACTTTGAGTGTTTGTCTGTTTTATTAACCGCGCTCACTCGCTGACAACGAGGAGCAATAGCAATGGCAACAACAACAACAACAACGGTAACATCTCTTACTTCTTTTCGTGCACCGTTACGTGCTTCAGTTTCTATGCGCGCTAAGCTGTCAAGATGCCAGTGCAAGGCAATGCAAGGCGAAAGTTTCATGGCTTATTCATACATAGCACACACATGCGACTGCTTGACAATCATTGGCAACTTGCAACCAACTTGCTTTTATCTAGCTTTATGCTTTTATTTTTTATGTTTCATTTCTTACCTTTCTTTTTTTTTTCTTTTCTTTTGTTTTTGTCGTTGTTTCTTTTTTTTTTTGTATGTTAGCTTAGACATCTTTTGATGGTTTTGTTGTCGTGATATTGTAGCCTTAATTGATTGCTGACTGTGATAGGATGAGGATATAAAACAAGAGCGCATAATATTGCCTCAGCAGCATTTTGCCGTTTGCTTGTCACCGCACAAAAGTTTCTTTATCTACATTCTTGTGCATTTTGTATCCCCGATATTGCGTTTTCGCCATTAAGCTTCAATTTCTTGCTGCGGCCGCAACGACAAACAACAATCTCGTTGCTAGAATGCAAACACTAATGACAAAATGCTAAAATTTAGCCGCCATCGTCGCCATCGTCGTTGCCAGTGTTGCAAAGCAAACGATGTGGCATGCGATGCTACGATGCTGCGTTGCTACGATGCTTTGCCACCCAAAAAATGCCACTATGACTGCCACCATCAGTGTACTTTGCCTCCCTAACTCCCACAAAAAGGCAAATGTGCCACTCAGTTTGGCAGCGCAACCATAAACCGCACAAAAGCGAGGCATCCATTAATTTTCGCGCAACCGCAAAATTCAAAATTGTTTATAAAGCTACGCAGGATGCGGCTTCAGAGACACGTGCGGCATCCTGTACACTATTGCACTCCATTTCTCTTACTCATTCACACTCTTTCTAACTCTCCAATTCTCTCTCTGTCTTACTCTCTCTGTGTGTGTGTGTAATATTTATATATATTTCTAACTCTTTGCTCTTTCACTGAGTCTGTCACTGAGTGCTGAGTGTCTTTATGGCCAGCAGCAACAACAACTTCAAATATATCTAAAGTTACAAGTACAACAAGAACAACAACAACAACTATAACTGCAAATTAAAATGAATTTTAACGAGTCAAAGCGAAAAGTGTCAGCAAGCAAAGACTCAACTCAGCGCATACAATCCTCTTCCCCTTCTCATATGCTACCTTCCACAACCAATGTTGCCTCCAACCATTGTTCAAACCTGACAAAAACGTCTAACTCGAACTCCCATTGCCCAAAATCCAACGAATCCGACCCGACTATGGTCTACTAAATTATACACAATGCTGGATACGACGCGCCGCCGTTTCATGTGCGTGTGATGGTGGGGTAAGTTTTATCAAAGCGTTATCCACGCCGCTTCTCGAAAATTGCGAACAAATTACGCAGAAAACTATTATCGTTAGGAGCATATGTGACGTTGCTGTAGCTGTAGTTGTAGTTTGCCGTCGAACCAACACAACGCCAAAATGCCACGCCCCCCCCCCCCCCCCGGCCTCATCCCTCAAAATAAAACTTGACTATTTTGCCTAGGCAACGAAGCCTTCAACTCCTTCTGCTCAAATTTCCATATGGTAAATGAGTATACGACATTGGGGCTTGAGTACCAAAATGCAGCCACAGATCCAGCATACCATCCATTACCCAGCAAAGCCGCCATTGCCACCATTGGCATCCATGCATTGCACTTGTCCAGTGCATTTGGCTCGACTTCTTTGATGCACAGTGCGCCATGCACAGTGCTCGCTGCATGCGGTGTGCTTTTGTCTATTTAACCCTGTCGCTTGCATATGCAATAACCAACAGATCCAAAAGCCAAAGCCAATGCATACGCTTATTGTCTGGCTAGTCGTTGTAGCAGTTGTAGCAGTTGTAGTAGTAGTAGTAGTAGTAGACAGCGCCTGCACCGAAGTCTACCTTACCAATTTCTGGTATGAAAATTGTCGCTTAGAACTTATCGTATGCGCTAAAATTTTCGTTTCATCCTGTTAATGTTGTTAGTTGATTTCAGTTCAGTTTTGCCTTTCAAAACTGTTGTCGTTGTCGTTGTTGTTGTTGTTGTCGTTGTTATTGTTGTCGTTGTCACTGTCATTGTCAAATGCTTTTTGTTGTTGCTATTGCTGTCGCTTGCCACGCCTCCTACCACTACACACACATCCTTCCCGGGTTAGCTCAATGGGGTCAATAGGGTTGAATTTCATTTCATTTCAGGTGATGCTAGCAAAGAGCATTTTCAAAATTTGCAAAATACACACAAGCAGACAAACAATGCCACATTGCACAGCAAGAGACTAAACACATGCACACACATATATATATATATATATATATATATATATATATATATATATATGTATATAATAGATAGATATGCAAACATGTGTGTTTGTGTTTGTGTTTATGTATTTGAGTTATGTGCGACATTTTGTTTTTGCCAAAAACATGAAGAGTGTGGTGGGTGTGTGGGTGGCCAATGCTACAGCATCCGATTTGAATGGTAATAAAAACTAAAGCTGCTTTCAAGCACTCATGAATTCGCAGCTGGTTGCCAGCAACACAGCCTGTTCGTCTGTCCATCTGTTCATCTGTTCATCTGTTTTGTCGGCATGTTTGTCTCTTCTGTCTGCTAGTTTGTCAGACTGTCTATCTGTCTGTCTGTCTGTCCGTCTATCTCTATTGTCTGTCTGTTGTTCATCCGGCGGTGCGACAAAATGGCCGCCGTGTGCAACGGAAGTGCACTTAACTAAACTAAGCCAAATTAATTGCCAACAGCATCAACAGCATCAGCCGCAGCAGCAGTAGCAGCAGTAGCAGCAGCAGCAGCAACAGCAGCACCAGCAGAAAAAGCAAAGCTTGTTTAATGTGCCAACAGAACTTTGATTCTACAAAACGTAAAATAGTACATGGTAAATTTTCATATGTGCATTTTGCAAACTATATATGTCTAGATCTACATACAGTATATATATCTATATATCTCTGTATAAACTTATCTTAATAACACTTGGTATATTCCGATAGTTAAATGCAGCACATCTCACAGAGATGCTGTAGAGAAATAAATGTTATCATCTCTTTATATGTAATACTCGATAACAAACGTTATGATCTTTAAAAGTTTTAATAACAATAATAATTTCGATCTTTAAATATATCAAATATCAGTTATAGTTGCACTTCTCATACTTAATGTCAGCTTTTAGCTTTTAGCTTATCTTATGCCTTACAGTAAGCAAGCAAACTTATCATCACTTGTTCTGTCAAAACACTTTACTGCAACATTAGAATTGTGATTTGTGTGCAACGAAAAAAAAAAAAAAAATTGTATAGAAACATAATGAAAATGCATTTTGGCCAAAATGAAATTAGCAGTGGGAAAATATTTTCCTATTTTGTGAGTTGCCCAAAAATATAAAACAAAATTATGGGCAGTGATTCATGACAACCAAAATAATAATAGCAACGGCAACAGCAACAGCAACGGCAATAGCAATGGCAATAGCAATGGCAGCAGCAACAAAAAAAAAACAATAGCATATCACAATATGAAATTGTCCAAGTTGATTAAACGTAAGGCAGACCCCCAGGTAAATAGTGGAAGCGTCCAAACTGCCAAGAATTAACTGCAATAAACGCAAACCCGGCAGGCGAAACGAGCACAAAAACATCTCTAAGTCACAACACAACTGAGTAGAATGAAACAAACAACAAAAAACACACACAACGACACAGCACAAAAAAAAAAAAAAGACAGAAAAAAATAAAATAATATTATGAGAGAAACGAAACGAGAAAAAGAAAAAAGAAATAAGAAAAAAGCAAAACGAAAAACGACAAGAAGAAACGCATTGCAAGAGCAGGAAAATTAATGGTCCTCGCAAGGAATTTTAATAAAAATGCTTGTGACTCGAGATAGCTAGAGGTGAATACAACGAAAAGCAAAAAAAAAAAAAAAAGGCAGGAAAAAAAAATAATATATATATATATACTGGGCAAATGCAGCAAGGGTCTGTTGCTGCTGTTGCTACTGCTGCTGCTGTTGCTGTCATAATGCTGCAATTGTTCATTATCTACTAATGAACAAAAAAGTGTGTGTGTGAAAATCGCACACACAAAAACTAAATGAAGAAAATGCCGCACGGCGCACAAAGATGAAAAAGCGGCGACGACTGCCGACGAATGACAGCGTGAGAAAGCAAAATGCTGCATAGAACGAGCACCGAGAAACTGTCTGTGTGTGTGTGTGAGCATTGGGAAGAGCAAAGGGTGAATGCAGTGAAATTTACTCGAAACACATTGCTCTGTCAGCAGCTAAGGAGTCAGTAGTGTACAAGCTCTGGACAGAATTCGACTTTACGCTGGCTTTACTTGGACCAGCTCAGCTTAGCCCGGGACGTCCAGCAACTTTAATTTGCACCACCACAGCTCGCACGTTTTCTTATTTGCCGTCTGGTTTTCTTCTCTTTTATTTTTTTTTGGGTGGGGAGGCTGGTAGATGAGGCAACAGTGAAAAAAAGAGGGGGGGGCATATCTCTAGGGGGCCCGACAGACGTTGCTTTGAGTGCATTACGTGGAATTTTTGAAGCACTTAAGCTGTGCCATAAAATGCTGCTGCTGTTGCTGATGCTACAGCTTCTACTGCTACTGCTACTGCTACTGCTTGTGATGCTACTGCTACTCGACTCACATGTGACAGTTGCAGTTGCTGAGCTGAGCTCGAGCTCGAGCTGCCAGTCCTTGGTGAGATTCGGCCTGAGCCCACGGCTCCTTTTGTCTGCACCGCTTTTTGTTCGTGCGGCATTTTCTAATGACAATTGTTTTGCAATATAAATTGCACAAGTGCGCAATATTTGCTTTTGTTTATGCGAAAACTTCAGCGCTGCCTTTGCTGTTGTCGTTGTTGTTGCCTCAGCGCCTGACACCTGCCCACCGAAACGGAAAGGCGACTCAGCGAAGTAGCAGCAGGAGCAGACGTTTTCAGCCATTTGTCTCGCTCTGCACGTTCCATACTCAAAATGTTTGTATGTGTATTTGTGTCTATGGCTTTGTGTGAATGTGAATACGAATGTGAATGTGTTCTTTGTGTGTGCGCACATTGCCTGCTGTTTCTCTCTGTTTCTCCTTTCATTACGTACATACATATACTATGCTAGCCGAGGCCAGAACCCAAAAAGTCAGAGCAACGCCCATAACCCAAAAACGAACAAACAGCAGTTGCATCCAATTGCTTTTGTTCAGGTCGTGATATTTGCTAAAATTAAATGACGTGAGTTATGAAATTAGATTTGTGCTTCTTTCTACCAATTTCAGGCTCATCCTCCTAACGACCAGGCTAAAATGAGACAAACGCCATGCAAATGCATCTCAAGGACTTGATAATGTGAATGAAAAGCAACTAATGCGAAAAATAATAGTAAGTCATTTGTTTTTTTTTGGGAATAATAATAAAAAGTTTAATTGGAAAACAGGATTATAAATTAAAAACAATTTCAAAATTTAAAAAAAAAATAATTTGATTTTCTTTTTTTAATTTATATTTAAAATTAATATTAAATTTAATATTGCATTTAGTATTAATATTTTTCAGCTGGTACCAATAAAATAAAATTCCATAAAATAATATTATGGTATTTTTTTCAGATTTAATAATCAATAAAATAAAATAAATTTTATTTAAATTCTTTAAAAAAAAAATATAATTTACATTTCATATTTTTTTTTTAAATTTTATATTATTCAATTGAATATTATGTAATTTTATTACATTTTATCAGATGATAAAATAATAAAAAAAATACCAATACAATCAAATTCCATAAAATTCTTTAATATATATTATGGTATTTTTTTTTTTTAAAGTTGATAATGAAATAAATTTTTATTCGTTAAAAAAAAATTAATATAATTTACATTTCATTCTTTTTACATTTTATATAATTTAATATAAATATTATGTAATTTTACTAAGTTTTGTCAAATGTTAAAATAATAAAAAAATTGCAATAAAATAAAATTCTTTAAAATTCTCTAAATAATATTATGGTATTTCTTTCAGATTTAATAATCAATAAAATATAATATATTTTTTTTTTTTAATTTTATATTATTCAATTGAATATTATGTAATTTTATTAAATTTTGTCAGATGATAAAATAATAAAAAAAAAATATATTTAAAATTGTCAAAAAAATATTTTTACATAATTTATATTAATTTCTTTTTTGTATTTTGTATTAAGCTCAGAAAGTACTTTTAACAGCAATTTAACTGATTATTGTTAAATTATAAATTTTAATAAGAATTTAAATGATACTAATATAATATGTTAATTTCAAAATCCAAGCTTCATTTGTTTCATTTAAATATTTACATAATAAGTTTTTTTCGTTTTTTTTTTATTTTCATTTTTTCTGTATTTTTTTTTTGTGTTGCGCTAAATTGCATTATGATACTTAGTTGATCCCAGTGATGACAGAGGATGAGCAGTAAGCTTTGAAACAAATAAAACCAAAGCCAAGTATTGGAATGATGAAAGTGCAAAAGCGCGCGACACTGAAAATGGCGGCATGTCGTGAAGCATGAGCGACAATGAGTGACGGATTTATCCTTATTTGCATATCATTTTGCGAAACGTTAACGCTGAATGCGTACTTACATACCACTGCTATTTGTATACAGCTGTATGTGTATCAATGTATGTGTTTTTGTATGTGTGTATGTAGCTCGCATTAGTGAGAAGCTGTCGCATTGTCGCGGAGTCCATGCGACTGCCAGAGGCAGGCTGATATTCACAAAACGTTGGCAAACACTGCAAATATGTAACGCGCTAATGTAAATTTATTGTTAAGCAAGGGGTCAAGGGGTCAAGGAAGATGAAGAAGAAGAGAGCGAGAATGTGAAAAAAAATAATTGTGTAGAATAGAAACCCCTTAACGATGTCGCCATAGTGCACGCGGACAACCGCAGTAGCCAGAAGCAACGCCAGCAACACTAGAGTAGGCGTGTAGGGTAAATGAAGCCACATTGACGCCCACTTTTTACCTAACTACTTCCACTTTCACATTCACATCTACACATCTACATCCTCATCCACATCCTCATCCACATCCACATTCTCAGCTTCACATCCACAACAGGCACCTGGCAGGTGCAGTGGCGTACAATAAATCTAATTTGCGTCGCATTTAATGACTTTGTCATGGCAGCCAGGCTAACCGTGCTACCTACCAGGCAGCCACGCTTCGGGTTCAACTTTTACTGGCAGCCTGACTTGTGGAAATAGTGGCCGTCTCTCTGATGCCTTTTGCCTCTGGCACTTGCACTGCCCCCTGGCCACTGTCGCTAATGGGGCACTTGGCAGTGTCCAACATTGGGGTGATATTTAAGCTGTTTCCCTCAGCGCAAGAGCCCAACGCCAAGCGTCAAGCGCTAGCGCAATTTTAGCCAGCAATAATTTTAGGTAACGTTGCAAAGTGCCCCATAAACAAATTAAAAGCGCTAATTAGAATTATGTGACAAAGTTAATGCGCAAATTCTAAATTAAACAATGTGCATGGCCCAAGTTAAGTCAAAGTAAACAATTTTCTTATACTTTGGATGCCAACGCGGCGGCTACGTAATATCTCAACTAAGAAAACTGTAAGTGATTGCACAAGTGATTGCAAACAAAGCATTAAATAACAGTTTATATTCCCTGACCTCATACGTACATACATACATATATAAACATACATAGATGTATGTAACCCCGTTATCCTTTATCCTTAACCCTTTTGCAGCTTTTAACTCTAGGCAATTACTTTCACTTATGGCTAATGCAACATTTGCTGACGCAACGTCAACATATTTTTTCATTTTTTTCAAATAATTTTTGTAGCTCATCTGACAAATGAAGGCCTGACAGTGTCGCTTTAAAAAAATAAATAAAAAGAGAAAGAGAATATCAAAGAGTTGTTCGACATTCAAACTAAATACACAACATTTTTTGATACTTTGCTCACACTTGGGACTTGTGATGAGTTTGTAAAACATTTGTTCCAACGTGATTTAGCTGATTTATGCGCTCTGATAAGTGCTACTCATCTCTCTCTCGTTCTCTCTATCTCTCTCTCTATGTATGTATGTGTGAGCTGATAATCAGCCTTGAGTTTATATTTCAATAGAATCTATGTAATGATGCATTAAAGGAAGAAGACGATGCTATAGCAATGGCTACGTAAGCAACAAAAATTCTAGGACATTAAGAGCGGGAGAGAGAGAGAGAGAGAGAGAGAAATGTAGAGAGAGTGACAGTAGGTTGCAGAGCAAGAAAGTGGAAAAGAATGAAAGCAAACAATTTACAATTTACAATTTGCATATTTGATGCTGTCTTAAACGTCACCCCTGAACGGCCTGCACACGCATTGTCTACTTTGTCCTGTCCCCCAATTTTTTTTTTTTGTCCGCGCTGTTCCCCTCTTGAGTTACCATTCAACATTCACTTCATCCATGAAATGCCTTAATATTTTACCCATGCGCTGGCATTTTTGATTTACAATGTTGCTGGCAAATTTCTTTGCAGCATTTGAAAATTATTTATATTTCAGAATGAGACGACAGGCAAAAGCAAAAGCAAAAGTAAAAGCAAAACCAAACAACAAGCAAAACGAACAAACCAACCGACTAAAAGCCCCTAATTCCGTTTGCCAAACGTTTTTCACTGCAATTCGAGGCATATTCGAGTTACTCGCTCAGTCAGGCAGACTGCCAGGCAGGCATTCAGGCATTCATTCATTCATTCATTTGATTTGATAACATTTGAGGCGCCTCGTCTTACGCATTTCATTCGAAATGATTTATTAAAATTCCGAGCGCAACAAAACTCTAAAAATATACAAATAAGCCAAAGGACATTAATAATGAAAGAGATGGCGAAAAAAAAAATAAAAATAAATAAATAACAAAAAAAAAAAATAAGCAACATTTTCTTTGACTTTGAGGCTCATCACTTGCGGCTCGCATAAGTATGCAACAGTTTTTTTGCAAAATATCCGAAAGACATAAGTCGACTTTGTACTATATGCATGAAATAAATGGCAAATGGTTTCGATTGACCACAGAGACGTTATAAGAACAACATGAACAGCAATGGAAATCATTGCCTTAACGTATAAAATATTCAATAGTCAGTCAAAGCAAACAAACTAACGGCAACCACTTAAAATTAGTAGCACCATCACCAGCACCATCAACAGCACTGTGTGTACCACAGAGTGGTCAAAAAATTTAAAATTGTCTTTAAGCTATTGGTCACTTTCTTCCTCTTTCTCTCTCTCTCTCTCTCTCACTCTGTTGCTCTTTGGTAATGCGGTAAATGTGCATAAATTGCCATAAAATTATGTTGTTCGCCTGGAGCTTGGCGTCTGTGGCAATTTTCTGTCGACTTGCAATGGACGATGTCAAGATTTAATTCTCCCATGAAACCAAACTGAATCTTTAATGAGAAGCCAGCAAAAGTGTTTTCCCATTGTTTTTGCGGTTCCAATTGTTATTCTTGTTGTTGTTGTTGTTGTTGTTGTTATTGTTCTTATTGTTGTTTGGCTGCCTGTTGTACTGATTGTTGTGGTTGCTTTTTGTTAAAATACATGTAGCTCGCTTACTACTCTATACCCTCTCTCTCTCTCTCTCTCTCTCTCTCTCTCTCTCTCACTCTCTCTCTTTCTCTTTCTCTCTCTAACTCTATCTACCGTCTGGCTTTCAACTGCTGAACTGCTGAAAAGCCTTAACTGGCTCAGGTGTCGAGGAGTCATTTGACCTGTTACCCTTATACCTCACTTCACTTTTGGCTTATAACTATTTTATTTGGTTTTGTGGCACTTACATTTAATTTGTTATGCAAAGATTTCCCACAACGAATGCAACCTCATTTACACACCATCACACACACACAGATGCACAGGCATAGAAATGTTATTGTATTTGTATTAATTGCCACAATTTCTATAGCTGTTATTATTATTATTGTTGTTGCAGCTTTGAAGAATTACCAAATGTTTTGATAAAACCACACATACATACACACACACACACACATATATATGAAGACATATACTGTTAGACATATTCTGTAATTATTCCATTTGTGAATTACAGTTATAGCATTTGCATTAAATTTATTACAATTTTGCATACATGCACGTCTATGAATATGATACAATAACAATAATATTTTGCCAAGTATTTATTTAAATATTACAAATAACTTTTCGGTCAATCGAATATAAACTTTAGCACGTACTTGCATAACATAACATAATATAGAAAATTAGATTACATTTTAGGCTAGTTGCACTGTAATTGTTATTATTATTATTATTCCAGTTATTCTTGCATTTAAGTTGGAAGATGCAACTTTTGAGCAATCATTCGTTTTGCTGAGAAATTAATAAAAATTAAATATTTATTTGTTTTAAAGTTTTGACTTATAATTCAAATATTATAATTTTTTATTGTTATTAATATTATTATTTAATTATTTAAGGAATTTTTATCAGTTATTCATATTGACCGAGGCATAAACTGAAACTTTTTGACAGCAAATATGAGGAAATTATGCATACAGTTCTATATCAAAGCAATGCTACAAAGCTTACTAAACATAGCATAAAAATATATTTATAATAAAAAAAAAAAGAAATAATGAAAAAAAAGAAGGAAGAAAAACAAAACCTTTATATCGAAATCCTTTTGCAGCATGATCGCATTCCAAACACCTGCATACAAAATGTAAATACATTTTGAAAGAACAAAAAAAAAAAAAAACAAAAACAACAACAATGAAAAATGTTGAGCGATGCCAGCTGTGTCACGAGGCATGTTCTCAGCGTGTACTGTACTTTATGACAACAGCAGCAGCAAAAACAACAATAATAATAATAACAGCAGCAACATCAGCAACAAGAATAACAACAACAACAACAATGTCCACTAATAATACCAATGCAGCAACAGAGACAAAAAACAATAAATAAATAAAAAGATGCCGTTGCCTCAGCCATAGCTGATGCCCGTAAAGCCGCAACAAGCATACAACACACGTAGCAGTTATAAACTATACATACACACATATACCTAAACTTAGACACACACACACTCACACACAGATACACACATAGAGATATACACAGCTACAAAGCAAAAGGAGTAATCTAGCTTGTTTTATTTGTTTTCACAATTTCAACATTTTCTGCTTGTGTTTGTATTATTTTTTTTTCTCTCTCTTCATTTCTTTGCTTTTTTTTTTGTCTCTTTTTCTTTTTTATTTGGGATTGCAATTTTTTTTTTTTTTTTTTGTTTTTTTGGCTCACACATGCAGAAATTTTTCTTCACGCGCTTGTCAAACCGTTGCACCGCTATCATCCATTCGTAGGGCTTAGCCATCGTCGTGGCCATTCTGTCCCATCCTATGCTCTCGCACTACCAATAGTAGTAGTTTCAGCTCGTCCAGCTTCGCGTTTAGTTGTCATGCGCCGCCATAGACGGGAAATTCGTGGCTTCGCTTCAAGGATTCGCGTACGTGGACACAACACAACATTTTTGCGTTTCTGTCGCTGGACACAGCACTGAATTTTTACAAGCCTTGCAGTTTTCTTTTTTCACTCAAATTTTTTTTTTTTTTTTTCTGTTTTTAGTGAACCGCTGACAACGTGTAGTAGCAAATGTTGAGGTTGGGCTTATTTGTTTTGCCCGTTGGGCAGTTTTGCTGTTGTTGCTGCTGTTGCTGTTGCCGTTGTCGTTTGCTGCTGCTTTGTTTGCTGTTGCTGCGGCACGATTAAAATGTGCTCGACAAAGGAATTATTTAATACACGTTTCACCTTTTTTGCCAAGATTTTTATTTGCACTGCGTCACATGTGTTCTGTGTCTGTCTCCCAACAGAGTCACTTACTCCCATTCTTTCTCTCACTCTCTCTCCCTCTCTCTCTCTCTCTCTCACACACACACACTGTGTGTAGATTGCCTCAAGCAAATAGCGTGTTGGTTACACATTTATGTGGCCCCGTTGCTCAAATATTTGGCTTGAGCAACGCTCGCTTACATTACAACATTTGCAGCAGCTGAAAATATATAAAGTATACGCAACATTAATATGCATATATATATATATATCAGAGTCTATCTATCTCTTACTCGCTCACACATAGACTCTCTCTCTCTCTCACACTCACTCTATGTGTGTGTGTGTGTGTGTATTTGTATTTGCAGGTGTGCGAACGTTTAACGCTTGACAGCATGCATGATTTTGATATGGGCAAACTTTTGGCTATTACAATAAATGCAAATGACGTGTGTCTGTATGTATGTATATATATACATGTGTGTGTGTGTGAGTGTGTGTGTATTAAACTCAAGCTAAGAGTTTGTTTTCATTTTTTCATTTTCGACTCTGATTTAGATTCTGCCACAGGCTTGACATTGACTGCCAAGCAAATTTAGCACTTTAAAAAAATATATTTATATATATGTAACATTTTATTTTGCATCGACTGTAGTATTTGCCATAGATAAATAATAGAATTTTGTGAAATTCACCTAGAACTTGTACGCAACAATAAATGTAACAAATGTTATGCTATATGACAGGTGGCAAATCACAACGCATAGCACTTTTTACACACATATCGTAATACACATCAATTCAAGTACATAAAAAGTAATGCTAATACTTGGCAATCGGCGGCACTCGTGCACATTACACATATCTTTATTTACTTGCGAATTCTCATTGAGGCGCATTTATTGAGCTACAGTTTCTTTGCCATCGCCAACGCCATCGCCATTTACCGTACAACAATTTAACTTCTTGCGCGCACTTTACGCTTCACTTACAATTAGCGATAAAATAGCGCTTATCGCCAGCCACAATTGGTTCAATTGGTTTGCCTAGCTCCAGAGGCGGACTGTTGGTCTGGCAGTGCTGGCTGAGCAGACATTGGCACTGACTATGACTATCACATAAGCATTTATTATGAACGCAAATCAGAGCACATTTACAATCCTAAAAGAAATTGAATGCGATGGTAACGGCGATGACGATGGCGATGGCCATGGCAGTGATGCTGATGCTGATGCTGGCAACCCGTTTGACCCGTACCGTACCGTGCCATACCCCTATGCCTGGCCATATCGCATTACTGATCATCATTTGCTAAAAGGCGGCGCACAAGTGCAGCATCATTTCCGTTACATATAAATACACTTTTCTGCTTCAATTGAGACTGTTGGCTATGGTGACTTGGCCAAGCTTTTGCTATTGCTACTAGCATAAGTATCAACATTGAGTACACTGCGGCATCGACAACGGCATCAACAACGGCAACGACAACGGCATCTTCCGCACGGCAGTCAACAGTCAACGAGCGCAATTTAAACTTGTTACGTGCTCCAAGTGCCAAAGCAGCATTATGTTGAACGTAATGAAATGTGCCACACATACATACAAAACACACACAAACACACGCAAACACTATAGGCTATAGCTATAGCTATAAGGAATATATAGTATAGGAATAGCTAGTCAGACACGGTAGCATTTTTCTGCCTGATTTGAAAACGCCGACGATGCTGACACTGATGCTGGCGTTGTCCATCGAAGCGTATCCTTTTATGATTATCAACATCACCGTCAGCGTCAGCGTCATGCTTACTCGTTGCCTTAAAACTCTTCTGCTTCTTTTTTTTTTTCTTTTTATTTATTTTTATTTTTTCATCATCATTATTATCCTCATCATCATCATCATGAGTAGCATGATTATCATGTGTTTATCTGAAAATGCTGAAAATTATGAATGTGCTTCGAAAGAATGTGACAGAGTCTAGAATTTTTAGCTGCCAAGTCATGGATAATTTCAATGTATTTTTCTTCTTTTTTTTTCTCGTTTGCTACAAGAAATCATTTGTTTTCATTTTATAATTTTTTGTTTTTTTCACTCTTCCCTTCTGCTTTTACGAAATAATCGTGTTACGTATACGACATGTTGTTATCAAATGTGTCGATTAGAAGTTGCGTTTACGACATTTGTGTTTTGCTTTGTCTTTTATTTTTTGCCATTTTTTTTTTTGCTCATTTTTCTTCGATTTTTGTTAACTTTTGCTGTCAGATGTTGTAACCTTGTTTGCCATAAAATCCAATCATTCATGTGAATTCTTTGCTGTTGTTCGGTAATAAAATTCAATTAAACATGAGCTGCTTGTGTGTTTGCTTAACGGAAATTGAAGTAAACGTTGCCATTGCCGTTGCCTGAGATAAACCAGTGAAAATTTAATTTACTGTATTTTTATATACATATAGTATATATAATTTTTAAGCACACACAACATATACATACACACATACAAAACCACACTCACACACATACATAGATTTTTCAATTCAATTAGTAGTCTTATGAATACCAAAACGACAGCATGCAACATGCTGCACAAAGGTAAAAGTAAATACATAGTGAAGGAATTTCTTTTGCTTTTGTTATACACACATACAAACACACATACATACATATATCAATATACGAGTAATTGGCAATAAATAACCAATTAAATGAAAAATATTTCTGTGAACTAACAAATGAATAATTGAATTTGTATAAAAATCTACAAGACGTCAGCCAAGGCAAAAAATGCATACACAAAAATCTATTTATAAAGTTAACAAACGAAAAATTACTCTATAAATTATTATTTTTTTTTTACAGTTACTCATAGTGCTGACGAAGAAGAAGAAGAAGACGAAGATGCAAAAGATTCCATAAATTGAACATAAAGACATTCTATCAATCAAACAGTAATTAAAACATCAATTTCTATGTGCATAGAATAGTTTCTCTTTTCTTTTCTTTTCATTTTTTTTTATTTTCATTGCAATCCGTTCAGCCATCCATCCATTCATCCATCCAACAATTCATCCATAACTCTGTCTAATAAATTCTATGCCTTTCATGACGCTCAACTTCTTGCTACACAGTAGTGATTGCAGCCGTTTGATGATAAATTAAGCTATGTGTCTACAGCTCGAATTTATTATGCGCCAAAACGCCAAATGGCTGTCAGTGTTGGGCCGTGGCAAGCCGCGAAACCTTTTAAACTTTAAATCCTGCTTCAATGCATCATCGCCAACCAAGCCAAAGGTTCGGTGTTAGCCAAGTTAGTGCCAACATAAGTAAGAAAAAAAAAAAAGAAGAAATAAAAAATAGGGAAAAAAATCAAGAAAAAGAGAAGTGAACTTTGTTGCCTCTGTCTCTGCCGCTACCTCTCTCTCACTCTCTCTCTCTCTACTTTTGCCTCAAACTCGTTTGCCATAAATTGTAAAAGTGGCTTTACTGGCAACTACTATATAGAATCTGGGCTATGCTATACACACAGCACACAGTGCAGAGCGCACAGTGCACAGACCACAGCCGTAACCTTTCACGGCTTGTTTATGCGCTTCACACGTTTGTCTTCAATGTTGCACAGGAATGAGTTCTAGTCCTAGCTTGCCAACTGATGGGTTGATGGGCGACTTTTGCCATATTGGTTATTAATGTTTATGACGAAGCCAAGGGCAAACTGAGTGCAAAGCTGTCGAAAGGTAACATAATTTATAATTAATTTATGTGTTATATCAACTCATCATTATGAAATCTTGTTATGTTTATATACGTATATAAATATCAAAATTATTTCTTTTCAATTAATAATAAAAAAAAAATATTATATATTATGAATTATATTTTGCTTAGTAATAAATAAATAGTTGAACAAAAGCAACAATGTTTCGATTTTTTTAAGTTTGATATTTTTATTATTTTTCTATTTTTTTTTTAATCAATTTTAGCTTAATATTGCCTCATATTGTATGTAGTCAAACGTAAAGGCTAAAATTGTTTTCGTGCAGTGAAAATCGTTTGAATTTTTTGAACAGGCTTTTGCAAAATTTGTGACAAGTTGCCAATGGGGGCCTTAAATTTCAATATTGCCACATGCAGGTCCTACTAGACTAGGCTGCATGTCATCACATCATGTTGCCACTCGTATCTCTATACATATATGTATGTATCTATGTACCTCAATATGATGTGTGTGTGTGTGTATGTGTGTGTGCTATTGTATCCGTGAAATTCTATGTCGCATGTTCTGTATCCTATGTCCTGTGTCCCATGTCCTGTGTCCTATGTCCTATGTGTATCGTGCGGGTGTTGGTATCGAAAATTTATGGCGTAATTGAAACAGGAAACTGCAACGTTTTGTGGTGAATTTTAATAAAGTTCGCCTTTGTGAAAGAGTTATTTATTGACAAATAGCAGATTATTTGATTTTCTGCCAATATGTAGGAAAAAGAACAAACAAAAAAGCAAAATACACACACACACAGAGAGAGAGAGAGAGAGAGAAGATACATACTCCATACAAAAGGTTATATGAGATCTGATTTAATATGTTTCATATAATGTCATAAAATCAGCTAGTACGAGTATAACCTGCGGCTAACATTAACGTTTGATATTTTAATATTAAAATTATCGATGCCATTTGAAACAAAATTAACTACGGCAGGCAATGCTTATTTTAATAATATCAGTTTATAAATGCAATCATGCAATAAATGATAAATACAACAAATTATATGAAATAAAGTATCTTCATTACAGGCAAAATAAAAATAAAACTAACGAAACACTCTGTGAAATCTTTCTCAATGGAATGTATCATAAAATAATGCTGATGCTCACACTTTCAAGTTTGATTGCAAAACTCACAGATAAAACTTGCTCGTTGTTTTTTTTTTTTTTTTTTTTTTTGGGCAATAAAATTCCATTAAATAAAAGAGGCAGCAAAGCAATAGATATCAGCCATGAGACAGTTTCATGCGTGAAGTGTTCCCCATGGAATACAAGTAAGAGATGAGTATGATGACATTTTTATAACTGAAAATACCAACTACACACACACACACACACACACACACACACACACAAGCATAACTTTCAAGAACGAAAGATCATAGCCTAAACAAGCAGACAAAGGCAATATTAATGGTTCTTCTGCCTGTAGTTTGCTGCTGTTATACCGATGGGCAAAGATTAGACAATGCCATCGTCATGGCACATAAGAACTTCATTTAACAGTTGCCTATGTTCTCTACAAGTACATTGAACTTTAGGCTAAAATCAGCACAGCATGCTTATACATATAGTCGAGCTTTAAGTTTCCAAGTTGAACTTTGATTATTGTCAATTTCTGTAGTAAACGTACGACCATATACACTGTACTTTGAGTTATGATTTTTAATTTCAATTTCAATTTCAGCCTGATATTCGTATTTGTATGTAGTATCTTCTCTTTATCTCTTTCATTACTTTGGCTTCTGTTGCCATGTCTAAAATCCATTGGTCATCTCACTAAGCTCTCTTGGATAGATCATAAAATGAAAAACTTGCTGCCAAGCAACAACTAGAATTATAGCAGAAGCGACAACGACAGCGACTGACAGAAATGAAAGCATCATTGATAGAGCCAATAACTATAGAATAAATGCTGAATATGCACATAACATACTACACATTATTTCTTAAATAATAACAAAAATTAAAAAAAAAAAAAAAAAAAATAGTAAAAAAAACCAAAAAAAAATAAAAACAAAAAATAAAAAATATTAAAAAAAAAGAATATATTATATATAAATAAAAAATAAATATGAATAAAATTAATAAATATAAGAATTCTGTAAAAAAAAAATTCTCTTAATATGTAAACAATTTTATTTAAAATTATTTGACTATAGTTTGAGCATTGAGAGTTTGTGTATAAAATTGGTATACTTATTGCTGATATACTCTATGCTATGAAAGTAAAAGAACATTTGTCAGCAAAAAAACAATAACAACGACAAGCAGAGCCAGCTGCAAATTAGACTTCACTGGAACATATAGAACTAACAACAACAACAACACGAACAACAGCAATAGCAATAACAAAAGGTAAAAGGCAAGAATGTGATTGGAAAACGATTTTCATTTCTGCAGCTAATATAAGCGACAAATCTAACCAAGGCAGGATTGTATAGCAGCAGAGAAGCGATTGAGAACTGTTAGAGAAGTAGGCGGAGGAATGAAGTTCACATAGGATAGGCGATGAGATAGGCAACGCATACACATGCAGACAATTTCGAAATCAATATTTATGACTATCGAAGCAGATTTATTGCAGTTTGAACACACACACACACACACGCGCACACATGGAAAAAAAACACTTATAGACACACACACACAGACATAGATACAATCACATATACATATATATATACATCGTACATAGAGCTTAGAAATAGTTAGAATAAAGGGTCAATTGTACATACGAAAAGTATTTTGAGGGGAGAGTTGAGAGAGAAAAAGAGCTGAGATTCGTGTTGCTTATGTCATTGATTTGCACATTGGCTGCTTGCGAAACTGTTTTGCTGTTTTGTCATTTCTTTTTGCTATACACACAAAATAATAATATCCATTCTTTCATTTTCAAATCGTACATAGCTTTCTCTCTCTGTCTCTCTTTCTCTAGCTTGTGTCAAAGAGTAAGATAGAAAATTTCTAAAATTTTGATTATTATTTTTGTTGTTGTATGCTTCAACTTTATGCTATGCCTTTTGCTGTTTGCACAAGTATTTGTGTTACGTTACGCTTATGACACTGCAGCAGCTATGATTTATGCATTTTCAACAAAATATGTCAGCAAAAATCTCACAGAAGTGTGAACAGTCAAGAAGAATACAGTTGGCAAAATCAAAGTAACATAAAGTTCATCAAACGAATGTAACAGAAATTACAGATATTTTCTCTGGCATGCATGCATTGCATACATTGAGCAACAAAAATTGCATTCAATTAACAAACACATACGCATACAGTCAGACAGCAGTAGATAGACTGACAGACTGACAGACAGATAGACATATACTCACACATACACAAATATGGTTATGTTCAAGCCTCAAGCTATATTTATCAACCAGTCAACGTTCATTTCATCATCCCATCATCCCATCATCGTATCAGTGTCCAAAACAGCAAAAATATCGTTTGTTGTTTGATTTTGTGCTGTGAAGCAAAAGTCCAATTGAATTATGAATTTCAATTTTACAACAGAGCCACAAACAACAACAGCAATAACAACAACAACAAATGCAACACATGCAGCCATGTTACCAAATGCATAAACAAACAGTAATTGCTACCTAGCCATTGCATTGGGTAATCTCCAAATGAGTAAGAGACCCTTCAAAGTATACTGTTTGTATTTCTATGGGGATGATATAGCTGCTGTTGATGCTGTTGCTGCTGCTGCTGCTCTACTGTATGTAAACTCATCTGATGATGAGTATAATATTGATAATAATGATTATGATTATAATGATGATTGGGATTAGTATTGAAATTGTGCAATGAAAATTTGGTCGAGTGTTAGAGTATTTGAAGATTGCAATTGAGCATTGGGATTGGGGGATTTGTTATTGCTTTTGCATCGTCGGCTTACTTTACGAAATGTTCTTAAGCTGCAACATATGCAATTGCATTGAGGCGAACATTTTGTTGATATTAACTGTAACAAAAAGGCCCAAAATATTCGAGAAAATGACAGCAGCAGCAGCTGTCGACAGTCATCAAATATATTACATAATATTCTGATCAATTTTCATCATTTGATTGCATTCACTGTTGCTGTCTATTTGTTGCACATATAAACATAATATTGCATGCAATATCCAAATTGTGATTGAAGTTGGGAAAAACAAACTTTTCCTTCCCATGTTCTGCAATGTTATTGATGTTGACATTTAGATGGCAGCATGGTATGATATTTCATTCCTAATTAAAAACAAAAATTTCCCTCTGAAAAAATGCATTTAATGCGTTTTCATATTTTGCATATAACAATTCTACTTACAACAATTATGAAGTTGCAACTTTTCAACATGCGTTGAGGCTATCAAGACATCATACTACTATATCTGGCTAACAGGTAACAAAGATAAGTTTTTGGGCTAATGAGGCGTATTTAATGAACTAACAACAAAAGCATAGCAAGACATGCAACATGTCAGCAACAAGCAAAAACATGCCACAGATTGGAGTATCAGGTAAGTTGAAGCACACGTTAGCTACGAGTAGCTCAACACAACATTACACACACACACACACACACACACACACGCACATACGCACACAGACATGTATGTGATTCTTCCGTTAGCCTGCGGCTGTTAAGTCAACTTCAACTGACAATGCATACACGGCTTAGCCGTTGTTGCGGCTTTACTTATACTTGCCACACATTGCGCGGCTTATTTCATTAAATATGGCGGCAGCAAGATGTAAGTAACAAGCCAGAAACGCCCTTAGCCATACAACGTTAACAATGTGGCAGTTCGCTGCTGCCCAAAAATATGAAGAGTAAGTTTTTGGTTTGCCATAAGGTTACCCAATAGCTAGTATAAAAAAAAAACAATAAAAAAACAAGAAAGCAAAGGTTATCTTCGACAGGCTGAAGATTTTATACTCTTGCAGACATAGTGGAAAACTTTTCAAACAAAAATCTAATTTTCGACCGATTGTTTCTATGGCAGCTATATGATATAGTTGTCTGATTTGTACGCAATTTTTATGAGAAGTAAGTTTTGCAACTTAACATATATTCCATACGTTTCAGCCAGATAACTTAAGAAATAAACAAGTTTTTCATAGAAAAACTCAATTTACGGCCGGTTGTTACTTATGACAGCTATATGATATAGTAGGCCGATTTGTACCAAATTTATGTGAGGCGTGTATAGTCATCGACTAAATTCAAATCCTATAAGTTTCAGACGTATAGCTTAAAAAACATAAAAAGACTAAAATTTTTTACCGATTGTTCCTATGGCAGCTATATGATACAATGGTGCGATCCGGCCAGTTCCGACTTATATATAGCTCAGGGGCAAAGGGAGTATGTATACCCAGTTTCATTGAGATAACTGTAAAATTGAGTGACTAGTTTGGGTTGAAACTGACGAACGGAC
>JBAMBR010000484.1:0-73059 GCA_037044475.1 Zaprionus obscuricornis
AGTGTTGTTCGTGTCCAGTTAACAGACTTGATTACATCTATTATATTCTATTACTTCCACTTCAATTAGAACTCAGAGCGTTGCCTAGTCGACCATTTATAGTTGATTTTGCTTCTAGAATTTATTTGCTTTATCTGCTGCTGCTGCTGCTGCTGCTACTGCTGCTCGTCTGCACGTTCACAATGTTGTTGCATACTTTCGTGCGCTGTAGAAGCGCCAAGCTGAGCAGAGAGCAGCAGGGAAAAGCAGAGAAGAGTCGAGTATAAAACGAAGTGACGGAGATTCAATTGAGTGTATGGCGGGTGTAGACCAGAGACTTGAATTCAGTTAGTCAACACACACACACATATACAGAGAGAGAGAGAGAAGAGAGAGAGAGAGTTGTTATTCTGCCAGTTTTGTTGATTTGTTGTTTCTCTTGTTCTGTTGCTTTGGCCTAGGCAAATATTAATTAATTTTTCATTTGCCGCATTATTAACAACAGTCAGACAAAGTTGTGCAAGTGAAAAGTTCGTTCGCGTATTTCGTTGCCAAGGGAAAAAGCCATTTTTCAAAAATATAAAACAAAAAAAATAAAAATTAAAAACAAAAAAAACTTTTTGTTGCTGCGCAACTTTAATGAACTAAACTACAGAAAAAAAAAACAGCAGCAAGTAGTGCAAGCAACGAGCACACACACACACACAGCTCATGAAAATCGAAACCTAATCAAGCAAATTGGCCATAAAAATAAATCGCATTAGGTGGGCCGAGGTTTGCACACCTCTAAGCCTTTAAGTTGCTAACTCGTATGTTGTGTGCGCCAAAGTCTCTCTCATTGTATGTGCTTGTGTGTGTGTGTACCTGTGCGTGTTTCTATATCTATATGTGTTTGAATTGATGCAGTGTGTGCAGGACGTTGCCCACATATGCTTACTAAGTCTGTCTCTTTCAGCTTCTCTCTCGCTCTCTTACTTTACATCTTGCACACACACACACACACACGTACACATACAGAGCGAGACGAAAGCTGTTTCTCTTACTTGCACAGTGGGCAATAAAACTATATTTCTTAATGATTGTTAACGTTCATTCTAAACTCTATGAATAAAATCATAGACTTCACATTGAAAATGTTAGCTTTATGTATGTTGAAAATTTGAAACATTTCAAAACGAATTAATTTATGTTATGTTTGTTTGCAAGGCAAACACATTGAATGGATCAGTGTGAAGTGCTGCTGCTGCTGCTGCTGATGTTGTAGATGTAGCTGCTATAGCTGCTGCCTTGTGGCAAATAGCATTAACTTTGTTTGTTTAGTGTGGTGTGTAACTGGTCGAATGTTAAAGGATGAGATGTGGATACAACTGAGGCGTGGCAGTGGGCGCTGAAGTGCATATCAAAGCGAACTAATGAATAAATTCATTGAATCCATAGCAAGTTCAAAGTTTGCACAGCATTCGAATCATGCAACGAGCTCTGCGTTTTGCCTTTTGTTTTCAATCCAGCAACAGCAACCAACAGCATAGACCATTGAAACTATATAGAACAGAATTTAAGATTTTTGTTTGAAGCATCATTTCTAGCTAGTAGCTAGAAAATATTTACGCATTTATTCGATAGCTACTTGTAACTAATCGAATGTTTTTAGCTCACATACAAAAAGCAAAAGTAAAACCAAAATGGGTTTTGGCAAAATTTATGCGACCCTTTGAGCTTATTTATGGGCATTACTCAGGCAGAACATGAAAGTGTTTTTAAACCAGCTGCCAGCCGTCTACGTCGTCGTAGTCATCGTCTGTCCTCTCAGTCCCTTAGAGTTTCCCGTCTTCAACCAACGGAATGAGCTGCTAATTTGAAAACTGGCCATTAACCGAATGCATGTGGCACGGGCAAAAAAGGTATTAACTAACTGTTGAAAAGGGTGCGGGGGGAGGGGCAGAGAATGTGGCTTCTTTGGTAGGGGCAACTGTTATTTAATTCGCCTGGCAAACATCGCACCTGTGGCTGTCATTAAAATGGGGTTAGAGCATGCAGAAGCAGCACGTGACAGAGAAAGAAAACGAAAGGGAGAGAGAATGAGCGAGTGGGAGAAAGAGAGAGAGAGAGGATGCAAGAGGAGAGATTTAATTCTGAATTGCTTCGTATTTGTCAATTAATCAAGGCAGGCAGCTCAATTAAAATTTTACACGGCAAGTGGCTTGAGAGAGTTGCCAATATTGTGAGCTATAAAATTTTAATTGGTTTCAAGTGTATAGCCTCAAAGTGAGCTGTGAACATGAAGGACACAGCAAAAATATTAAATTAAATGTTACAATTCATTACTCGAAGAATTTCTAAAATAAAGATAAATTTCTAGAGTTCCTCAAAATAAACTGCAGCCCATTATTTTATATTTTTTTTTTTTTTAGTTTTCATGTCTTTGTATTTATTTATTTATATTTGTTTATTTAAATATACATTTTTTATTTCTTTATAATTATTTGTATTAACTTAAATTTTCTTAAATATTTTTATATTTTTTGTTTTTTTAAATTTATTTATAGTATTTCAAATTTATTTCAATTTCCTTAAATTTATTTGAATTAATTATTATTTATTTATATTTCTATTTTTTTTGTTTTTATTTATTTCAATTTACTTTTAGTTATTTGATAAAATATATTTTTATTTGTAATAATATAAATTAATTCATGGTTATTAATAATATATTTATTTCTATTTCTTTTAATTTATTTATATTTATTTATATTTATTTATATTTATTTATATTTATTTATATTTATTTATATTTATTTATATTTATTTATATTTATTTATATTTATTTATATTTATTTATATTTATTTATATTTATTTATATTTATTTATATTTATTTATATTTATTTATATTTATTTATATTTATTTATTTTTATTTGTATTTATTTATATTTATCTATATATTTTATATGTTATTTATTTATATTTATTTAATATTTAGAAATTTATTTTCAATTTTTTAGTATTTCCAGTATTTGTTTAATATATTGTTTACTTTTTAAAGAGTTTCAAAGACTTCAGCAAAGTTATCCTTGAGCTTTTTTATATTGTGCAAATGAAAACGAAATTGAACTCTTATTTCGCATAAACTTTCGATTATAAAACATTTATATATGTATGGGATGTATGTGCAACATACTCACTACTTAAAATTTCAAATGACACATTTCCTTTAGTCGGCAGCTGAATAGAGTTAGAAAGCAGCTCGAAAACTTTGTGCTGTGCTCAGTGCTGTGATGTTTATCTGGCTCAGTGCTGGCCGCATTGAAAATGTGCTCAAATTATACTTAAAATGCGCATTGCGTGTCGACAAACAAACAGACAGAAAGACAAGCTGAGAGACAGCCAAAGAGACAGGCAAAGAAAAAAAAAAAACAGAAAACAGACAGATAGACAGACAGGCTGGCAGGTTGGCAGGCAAGCAAGCAGAGAGAGCAAAGCCGAGTTTTGCAGCTCATTGGTATGTGAGAAGGCGACGCCTGCAAGGGCTTTTCAAACGGAAATCACTTGAAACGCTTGCTGTGGCAGTGGCACCTGGGAACGTGGCCAAACAATGGCACAGATGCTGCATATGCTGCTGCAAGCTGATTCGAATAATTTACAAAAGGCATCACACAACGTTTCAATGTTCCGCCTCCAAACCGCCCATTCGCCCATCCGCCCATCAGCTTATACGCCCAACATCGCAAGCTTTCCACTCGTGTTTTTCAAGTGATTGTTTGGCAAATGCAAAGATTTATCAGAGGGGAAATTAAGTTTTCGTTGCGTGTATGAGCTTATCCTTGACATCAGCAAATGCAGTAGCAGTAGCAGTAGCAGTAGCTTCAGGCATTTTCAATTTGCAAATCAATTTTAAATTTTTTATGCAGTCAGACGCCTTTTTAATTGATGCTGCCTTACAGCGATTGTACTTTCATATTAATGATGTGACAGTATAAATTGAATGACAGACAGACAGACAGAGTGACAGACACATCGACAGCTGGCAGACAGACAAAATACAAACTGTAAGACGAGCAGCGTTGACAGCTGTCTGTGAAGCAAAAAAAAAAAAAAATAAAATAAAAATTACAAATGATGAAAAAAAAATATTGATATGCATACGTGGCGTATGCGTGATTTGAATGTGCTCATGCGTTGACGTTGCGTTGCCTAGACATCATTTCATTAAGTCTCACATTTATTATTCCCATCACACAAGGTACACATACACACACACATATATATATATATATATATATATACACGCATAACAGCCTATGGCTGCTCAGCTTCAGGCTATTAATACATACTTCTTCTATGCGCTTGTATTTTGTAAGTATGTCCCACTGATCTGTATTAAATTCTCATTTCGTAGTTGTTTGAGTGCAAAATGAATGGAAAATTAAAGAACAAAAAAAAAAAGCCCCAGAGCTTGTTGTTGTTCGCCATGTTATGCAAATGTCGCAGCTATAGGCTATAGGCATAAATTTTATTCATTCTTGAGTGGCAAATAATTGGCAGAGAGCAACATTAAGCTTTAAATTCATCAAGCTAAGAGCTGACCCCCAACCGCCGACATACTCTTTCTCCATCAAACGCAATGGGGATAAATCTTCTAAATTAAAATAACAATCAGCCGAGAAGCCAAGCAAGCAAGCAGCCAAAGGCAGCTACGCAGTAGACTTGGTTGCTATGCCAGGCAAAACTTAAGTGCTGTAATCTCTGGGCACCTGCCAAGTACGCTATAGTTTCTATATATATATATCTATGCTGTGACAATCTGACTATAACGAATATGTCGATGAGTTTGTCAAGATTACAATTGCATAAAATTAACAAGAAAAATTAATACTTAAATAAAATCATAAATTTCTTTTATAATATTTATTTTAATAATATTTAATTAATTATTATAAACAATGACATTTAAAATTATTTCATAATTCATTATTTTGCTATACTTCAATACAGACAAGAAATTTGCAACGAAGTGCATACGCATAAGGACAAAATCCTGCACGAACTAAAGATTCTTTACAGTTCTGTGTGCACTGTGTGTGCGGTCAGTAAAATCTCGTTGACAATGGCAGCCATTGGCAACAGTAAAGCTGAAAGTTAGACAGAAACAGATAGATACATAGTGTGGAAGCTTGAGTGTGAGCAAGAGTCTGAGGTAAAGTGGAAGAGTGTGAGAGGGGGAATATGCTTGGGTGCCATTGCAAATTGTGCTGCCGTTTATTGCACCAGAGGTGGCCGGCAATTTGATGGCCACGGGATGCTCAGCTAATGCGCAGCAAAACTCTACTTATATTTGTACAATGCTTTCTCTCTCTCTCTCTCGCTCTATCTGTATGTGTATCTATGTGTGTATGCGTATATGTATATGTATGTATAGTAGCTATTGCCATTTGCGTTGCATGTGGCAACGTTTGAGCTTGGCTCAGTGCTCTAGTCATTGCGCTTGACAAACAGATGGCATTTCTAACAGTTTTGCCCCCGATAGTCTCTGCCTGCTGTCTCCTGTCTACTGTCTACTATCTGCTGTCTCTTTTCACTGTTCACTGTTCTAAGCCCCTATATAAATCAGGATGATGCTTACCATGGTAACGAAGCTCATTTCTCGACGACAAAACAAGTTGCAAAACTAATGGAAAGCATTTACGATTAATGAAGCATTAGACAAAAAAATAAAATAAAACAAAAACACAAAATAAACTCAACAAGATGAAATTTACTGCATAATTGTTTCTGACATGAAATAAATTTAGAAAAATAATTTTTATAGAAATAACAATAAAAATAAATAAAATCTGAAATTATTTTTTTCACTTGAAATAAATTTAATTGAATTTTAATTTTTTGTTGAAATGTTTTCTCAACTTATGATTTCCACTGTTGTTCAAAGATTTTGTTGAGCATCGCCTGCATCACACGCACACAAGGAGCCACTTACCTATATAATCCACACATACAACATACAACATACATATATAATCCATTTTAAAACTGTTTACATAAGGTTTCTTTAAATTGGTTTATTGTTGTCTTGGTACCCAGCAGTGAGCGAATGGTAAGTCTCGAAAGCAATGGTAAGCCTCGAAAGCTTCTGCGAACCATTTTGATGTTGTCCACTGCATGTGGTCGAAAAACTGTCATTAATATTGCAATTGCCACTATAGCTGAGCTGATAAATTGCTGTGGTCTGACAATTTGCACTGCAAAACCGCAATAAAATAAAACGTATAAAAATTACCAAAAGCAATTTGTGAAATTGCAAATGCACAAACAAAAAAAAAAAAAAAAAAAAAATGTTAAAAACATTTTGATTCAGTTTTGGTTAGTATCCGTTCCTGTTGTTTTATACTTTTATTTATTTTTTTTTAGCAAGGGGGAAAAGCTAATAAATTGCTATTCATTAAATTGAATTCAATGTTGAATCGTTGTAGTCAAATTATTCTACGTTCAATGATGAGCAAAAATATTGTTATGACTTTCATTTCATTAGCATTGAATGATGACAATGATGATTATTATGATGATAATAATGAGCATAACGATGACTATGAAGTATTCACTTAAGCTTAATAATTGGCAAAAAGTCAATGTGCCAAATTGTAATTGAATTGCATATAAATTCATTTGGGAAATTTATATATTCTATGTGTAGTATGTAGTATGAGTATTTGTTTGCACAACACGTCGTATGAGCAATAAAAGTGACACGCATTAATTGCACGTTATCATTAGGGATATGTTTGCGTATGCGTGTGTGCGTCTCTCTTTCTCACACTGTGTGTATGTGATTGTGTTTGTGACAGAATTTGTGCGTGTATGCTAATTGAATTTTTCATGAATATAATGAATACAAGCATTGACTGTGGGCATAATTGAAATAATCATTGTATACATTGACAAAGCCATGCTTCAATTTTATAATCTCATTAATTTCTTATTAACAAAAAAAAAAAATAAAAAAAATTCTATGGCTAAAAATGATTTTCAAAATTAATAATAATAATTTCTGACAAATAATTTGCAATTATAATTTGTATTAAAATTCATATTTTATAAATATTCTAATAATTGAATCTCACTTAATATGCTTGTTGATTATGGGCATTATTGAAATAATTATTATATAAATTAATATTGATCATTTTTTGGATAGCAATAACTTTCAAAATTAATATAAATGTCTGACAAATAATTTGCAATTATAATTTGTATTAAAATTCATATTTTATAAATATTCTAATAATTAAATATCACTTTATGTGCCATTGACTATGGGCAAAATTGACATAATTTTATGTCATTTTATGGGTAAAAATAATTTTTCAAATGAATAAAAATAATACAGGGAAAATTTATATAATTATTGCTTAAATTAATATTGACAATTTTTTGGATAAAAATAATTTTCAAAATTAATAATAATAATTTCTAGAAAATAATTGCTTGAAAATTCTTAAAATTAAATTTCATTTAATATGTTTATTGACTTCGGGAATAATTAAATTATTTTTCGCATAAAATAATATTGATAATTTTATATATGTATAAAAATAATTTGTAAAATTTATAATTATAATTTCTGACAAAGAATTGTAAATAAGATTTGTATTATAAATATTATAATTTTTAAATGTCAATTATAATTTATATTCAATTTAATTAATATTATAATATTTAAATGTCATTTAATTTGGCATTGACTATGGAAATAATTCAAATATTTATTTTAAAAATTAATCAATTAATAAAAATTCAAATTTAAATTTCTTTTACTTTAAAAATTAATATAATAAATATTTAAATGTTATTTAATTTGTAATATCTTATATAAATAATTGAAATAATTATTGTATAAATTTGCTGATGATTTACAAAATAATAATGCAAATAATTTCAATTATAATTTATATTAATTTTAAACTTTAAAATAATAATACAAATAATTACAATTACAATTATAATTTGCATCACAATGAAATATTATAAATATTTAAATGTCAAAGAATTTATGCAAGTTGAAGCTGCGCTTGCCAGCAAAACGTGAGATACTCTCGCTCGCAATGAAGTGTTGTTGGCAAACTCTCACTACAATCTAATTATGCACCCTCTTAGCCACAATGTAGACCAGATATAACCTAATGTCGCTGATTACGCTTGCTTTTACTTTGTCAACGCAACGCGAATAGCGAATAACGAACAGCGAGCAACGCGCTGTTCGACATCTTAAAGTATGCTAAGCATTTAACAAATTGAAATTTATAAACGCTGCAAAGCCAAAAACCTTGAACGGCACAGAGACACAAAGTGAAGTCAAGTTAATGCAATGCCAACCAAGATTTGCTCAAGTCAATGGCTTCAATTTACTTTTATAGCTCT
This sequence comes from Zaprionus obscuricornis, assembly GCA_037044475.1. Classification (NCBI taxonomy): domain Eukaryota; kingdom Metazoa; phylum Arthropoda; class Insecta; order Diptera; family Drosophilidae; genus Zaprionus; species Zaprionus obscuricornis. The sequence continues at coordinate 8,393 of JBAMBR010000484.1, forward strand.
GCTGATGGTCATAGAGGCGAAGGGATGGTAGAAGCCAGAAGGTAGAAGGGAAGTAAACTATTTGTCAGTGAACATTGTGAAGACAAGGTTCTGATTCTGATTGTAATTCTGATTCGAATTCGAGTTGGTTGTCTGCTTGGTTGGTTGGTTGATTGTTTGTTTGGCTGTTTGTTCGCACAACTTGTTTGCAGCATCATTTGCAAAATGTAATTGTCGCAATTATCGTAAATTTTCGTGCTGAATCGTCGCATTAAAGTAAATTTCAGTTGTGTTTTGTTTCACACTTTCTTCGCACTACTATTTCAGCATTAGCCGAAAAGATTCTCGCTGCCGCGAAATCAAAACACGTTTGTCAAAACCAAAGCGCCAAACAAGCGAAGCAACTCGCGCTAAGAGCTCCAAAAGGATGCACGACGACGGCCTGTTGCACGTTACAAAAAGCTTTCGCTCTTAAGCTTGGCCATGTCTACGCTCTCTCTCTCGCTCTCTTCAAAATGTTAAGAGAAAACAATTTTCGACCAATTTATTGTTGAGCGTGTCTTGTTTTTTTTTCTGTTGTTTCTTTTTTTTTGTATTTTTTTTTGTTTTTGTTTTTGTTTTTGGGTTTGCCATTATACTAAGTGCGCTGCTGCTTATGTTTTAGCTGCTAGGAAAAGGAATGGAGACGGACTGTGGCTGTGGCTCTGACTGTTAGGCTGTGGGCAAACATGAGGCAATGTTTTGGCTGCTTATGTTAAACAACAACACATTAAGGAGCGCTCTATATGAGCTGTTCGGGTTATTAGAACAAAAGTTGTTGGCCAAAGTGTTGATGCTCAACAAGAGCAGAGCAAAGTGTGAATGCTTGTGCAAGGCTGTTGACGTTATGAAAGTTAAGGGGGGGTATGGAATATGGCATATAGGATATGGGGAAACGGATAACAGGTCAGAACAGCAGGTAATATTAACAAGCTTGCAGTTTTTCGTAATGGAATTAGAAAAAAAAGGCTTCAAAAAAATATATATGAAAACGCTAAAGCATAGAGAAAGGCAGTGAGAGCGAGAACAGAGACTGTGTACAAGGCATAGAGGGAGACAGAGAAACAGCTGGGTGTTAAGTTGATGAAAAAAAAAGTACAAATTGGATTGGCCCTAATTGCATTTACTTGCGAGTTAGTTGAGTATTCATGGCAGATGCTTGGCTAACTGAATATTTGCTCTGCACCAATGTTGAAAATGTCTTCTTTTTTTTTTTTTTTGAAAAGAAATGCTGCAAAATGCAGATAGAAATAGCAAAAGAAAAGGAACAGAAATCAAATAAAAACCACGAAATTTACAAAAAATTTTTTTTACTTATTTAAATATATATATATATATAAAATTTCAAATAGATTTTCAATTGTTTTAAGCAAGTACAAAAATAAATATAAAAAAGTGAAAAAGAAAATTCCTTAGGGCATTAAGCTTGTAAAAACATTGAATAGAGTCGAACCTAGAACTTTGAAAGGTATATTAACATTTAAATATTTTAATCAAAAATATTTTATAATTTATTTATTAATTTTATAATATTTTTTTTAATGCTAATTTTTAATTTAACATTTTTTTATATTTTTTTTTTTTAGCAATAAAACATTCAAATATTCCCTAATATTTATGTCTTCATTGGTTTTTTACAGGATATCCTTAAGCATTGTCTTGTGCAATGCTCTGACTTACAGGTGTGCTGTGAGCTACACAATCACAGCAGCTAGCACAATGTGTTGAATAGAGTAACAAAGCGCCTGGGGATTGACATGTGCGGCAAATTCATCACACAGTTGCCACTGAGGCACTAAGGCATCGAAGCATCGAGGACTGTAACCGTTGCCCCAAAAAAAAAAAAATATGTCAACCTCAAGTGAAGTGTCAAGCTGCCAAGGTATAAGACTCAAGGCGGCGTGTTGCTTTGGATAAAGTAATATAGTACATATATATATGAACAAAACGTGTAGAAACATGTACATACATGCATAGACGTGCACATACTATATACATATACATACATATGTATGCAGTATAGTTAAAGTCACCAAGTATAAGTTGACTGTGCGCAACGTAAACGAAAAATTTAAATATGCAAGTTACCCTTTCAGCAAGTGCGATAGCGTTGACTAACTATTAACACGTTATGACATTTACAGCTGAGATTGGCACTGAACTGTTGAATATTATATAGTACTATGGTAGGTATAGCTGATTCTATAGGGTAACAACATTGACAACTAAATGTCAATTTATTTTACATGAAACAAGACCGAGCACATCACTGATGCGAGAGCTGTAAACTGTGAGATGTGAGCTGCTAGCTGTGTGAAAAATCTTTGTCAGTGCAAAGAGCATAGTGTGGAAACCAGGCAAGAACTTTGGACAAGTTTTGACTTTCAATTTTGTAAATGAGGTGCCGGAGACATGTGCAAAGTTTGAAGATTACAGACATGGCAGACAGCGAGACATACGCACACGACACACTAAGGCCAAGGTATGCTTCAGGTATGTCTATATATATTTCTATATACATATATGTGTCTGTGTGTATGTGTGTGTTGTTTACAAGTTAACTGATTTATGTTCGTGATTTTGGTTAGGAAGTTTTCATTTAACACATTTAGTTGACATGACAGTGAAGAAGACCGACTATAAGTCATGCAAAGCTTCTATATTTATATACGTGTATTTGTCTCTCTCTCTCTCTTTCTCTCTCTGTGTGTGTTTAAAAGTAAATAGCACATGCAAAACTATTTAGAAATCTATGTAGAATGTAATAAAAAAATGTTGCATGTCAGCTCATTCACTGCCAAATTGGAAAGTGACAAAAACAGAATGTTCAGCAGCTTCAATTAGCTTAACGTCAACAGCATGTAAATCGGCTTAAATATCATTAAACTATATAAGTATTTTATAGTCATTGTTATTATATTTGCTAATTATAATCACTTGGCTTTTATTTTAATATCTTTATATATGGTAAATCTTTTAATACAATTACATAAGGAATTTAAACGCCAAGAAAACAAAAAGTTAAGCCTTGCAAGCTTAGGTGAAAAGTTGTATAATACAACTAATGAATTTTTGAGTAATTATTCATATGGCAGCTTTATGATATAGTGGGACGATGTGAATCAAATTTTGACAGACATTGCTCAGTCAATAGTAAAACTTAGCTCTATGAATTTCAAGCACATTGAAAGGCAGATAAAGAAGTTTTTCATTCAAGACTAGAATATTAAGCGATTTTTTGCAAGGCAGCTTAATGATATAGTTTATAGATCCGACTAGTATCGACTTATATATAGCTTAGAGCAATAAGACATCTTTAATGCATTTTATATTAAAATTGACTGAGCTTAAATTTGGCTGCTATGCAAATATAAAATACATTTAATATTATTTATATTATATTTTTATATATTTTATGCGATTTGCCACGGCTTTTTTCTGAGTATGAAAAAAGTCTAGATAAAGTGACTAGACTCTTTGCAAGTGTATTAAAACATTTATTTCATAATATGCATAGTTATTAATTTACTTCGTCTACACACTCATGACGCATACGCCCCGTGTACGCCACCTTCCTAAATAGAAAAGTCGTTTGACACAGCGCCTTCACTCTATGTAATAGTCTGGCAAGCAGAAGACGTAGACGTAGAAAATTGTAGTCGCACACTTGCATTTACTTTTTATTCATTGCTTCATTTAAATGGAAATTATTAGTGTCATTTGTAGCCAACCGCCCCAGGATCCCAAAATGAGAAATTGTTAAATTCTCATAAAATTGCCTCTAACAAAAAAAAAAAAAAGCAGAGAGCGCGACTAAAATGAAAAAAAAAAAAAAATACAAGGCGTCGGCATACTACGACCTTGACTGAAGTTCTTTTTGCAGAAGAATATCAACGTTCTTTGACTGGTTTGTCCTTTCATTTTTTTTCCCCTTATTTTTTTTTTTTTTTTGGCTGCTGCGAGGGCCAACCATAATGTTTGCATAATTTACTTGCGTTTTGCGTTTAAAGGTTTTAAATTACTTTTTAATTTGGTTTTTCCGTCTTGAGTTACGCGACGACCAGCGATGCCAGTATAAAAAAAAATATATATATATATATTTATAAAAATAAAAAAACAACTCAAATAAATATGCAAATTTCTGTGCATTTTTTATTGAAAATATTCTCAGAGATGAAATTGGCAGGCAATTGTTATGCGAACTGTTGGGGTATGAATGAGTAGGCGTGGCATATGCTGTGAACTTTTGTTGTCAGTTTACGATATTTATATACCGTCAAGGCAGGTGTTGGAAATTGATGCCGCGCACAATGCGACAAAAGCAATAAAAAAAAAAACAAAAATATATTCAATATTCAATAAAATATAAAAAATAAAAATAGAATATTTCAAAAATTAATATAAATTTTTCATTTTTCTGTTTATAAAAGAAAAAAAAAAGTTTGTTTTATTCAAATTACAAAAGAACTTTGCAAAAGAAAGAATAAAGTCGAAATGAAAATGTTTTAAATAACACAAATTATGAAAAGAAACTTGCCCCATGCCTCATGCACTGTTGTGGCATTTTGATGCGTTGGCTTTTCTCGCATGCAACAAAGGAAAAACTTCTCAAAAGAATAGCAGCAGTTGCAACAACAGTAGCAGCAGTAGCAGTCATTGAGGCGTTGCGCCACACTGATAATAGTATTTAAAAAATTAATTATGCATATTTACTCGACGAGTACCTGGCATGCCACTGCAGCGGGCAGATAGTTGCCGTTGCAGTTGCACACTAAAAGTTGCCACAAACTCAAATGGAAGCTACTTTTCAAGCAACAAAAGAAACTTTCAAAAATACCAACACACACTCAGAGAGAGAGAGAGTGAGAGAAAGAGAGAGAGAAAGAGATACGCACACACGCACATACACACATACAGATACAGATACATTTACAGACAAAAGGCAAACGCATTCATACACAAGTTGCCTCTGTTTATGTTGTTTTATTGGGTGTGGCAAAGTTTACCAATGGGCGATAGGGATTGCAATAGCTATAGTGATGGTTAAGGAAAATAGAGTAAGGGAAAGACAAGGAGAGATAGAAGAGACAACTACTAGTCAACTGTCAAGCACAATATCTGGAGACAAACAATGATAAACCTTCGAAGCTTTTGCACTTGTGAAAAACTGTCAGAGAGCATCAGTAGAGACAGCTGCCATTCTGCCACTCGATGTTGGCCTCATTTGTAATTCAACTTTGGCAGTGCCTGCTGTTCAGCTAAGCAGACGTTGATGTGTGTCTATATATATATCTATATATGTACGTATGTATGTATGAATGTATGTGCACCCAAAATGCACTTGGCATTGATCACATGACATACACTAGCTGGCAACCCTGCTCATGGGTCACGTGCTGCAGTCTATGCGCCTAATGGCCTATTGATGCAACCAACAAACAAAATTCAATGTGCAATGTGCATTGTGCATTGTGCAAAATGCAACCTGACTTCGTTTCAATATTGATGCATTGCTCTCCGTTTCTGCTTCTGTCTCTGCCTGCTGCTTAGCATGTGACCAAAACGTTGAGATATATGGCGAGTCAAGTAATGCATAATGCATCATGCTGCACCACTTACTAGCTAAGGGCAACTAGACCACACATGCTACTCTTGCCACACACGCCTTTCTAGCCTGGCAGGCAAGTTGAACTGCTGAGCTCACCTCTCACATTTTGCGGTTATGTCAATTTGCTGCAATTACTTTGCCTGCCGTTTGGCATACATTAATTGCTATGGATCTATGTATGTATGTGTGTGTGTGTGTGTTACAGTGTGCACTTGATATATGCGACACATTAAGCACTTCTTGCCACGTAATTAAATATTCTACACTATAAATCAAGGTTTATATATATATGTATATACGCGTCTCTTTCTGTTGCTGTCTCGCTTGATTTACAACAGCAACAAGAATTGTAAAAAATAAAAATTTTCTGTCTGAAGATGCAGACGTGATAAAATTTACAGAAATTTCTACATAAAAATAAATGAATAAAATATATTAAGCACAGACAATATTTATATATAATTTATTTCATTTCTTTTTTCTCTCTGTTTTTCTTTTAATTTATATAATTTTTAAATTTTTAAATTTTTAATGAAAACATTTGCCATAGAATGTTCAGCATTTTGAAATCTTCAATGGTTGCTACTAAAGTTGATTTCTTTGCATGCAGCTAACTGCTTCTAATGAAGCTTTCTGTTGCATACCCAAAATCAAAGCCACACAATAAATTTACAGTAGATACAAAGATTTTTACCATATTCTTTTGACTGGCAAACAAAATGAAGCATATTAGCATCATTTAGGTCAAGAAACTTATTTTTGTTAAATAAAATAAATTTCAATATATTACAAAAGCATCTTCAAGTGACTTTTTGAATGGAGGATAACTCTTTATTGGAGTGTAAAGTGATTTGTATGCAGAGCAATCAACATGTGTGAACAAAATGCTTTTTATATATGTTTTTATTGCTATTGCCATTGCCGTTGTTGTTGCTGTTGTTATTGCTGTCGTTGCCGTTTTGGCAAGTTTAAATGAATAACCAAACAGTTTAACAAATAAATGCTAACAACTACAAATAAACAAAGCAATAAATAAATAAATAGCATACGACAAACGTGCAGTGCAAATAATAACAAAAGAAGCTAACAAAAAAAAAAAAAGATAAAGGAAAAAAAAAATAAAATGCCAAGCCAAAAAGCTGAAAAGCAAATAAAATGTGAAAGTGAAAGCGAAGGCGAAAATCTGAAAGTGAAAGTGAAAAGTTGTACACAAAATGCGTAGTATTAACGCCCTGTCCTTGCTACTTGTTACTTCTGCCAAATGGAATCCCGAAATACATTCACTCCACTCAAAAGAAGAATAACAAGCATAGCAACAACAGCAACAATAACAACAATATTACGTATACGAACCTATATGCAATCAGGCCGACACGTATGTTCTACGTGCGTTTACCCAACCACACTCCCAACACAGCTAACTCTGCACCACTTCTCATTGCTGCCACACACGAAAGCCGCTGGCCATCATTGGCACCCAACGCTGAGAAGCCATAAACCTAAACTGAAAGCCAAAAAAACAACAACAAAAAGAAAAAAAAAACACAGCAGCAACAACAACATTAAAGTGTTTGGCTTTTGTTGACCTTTAGTATTAAGATAGAGATAGAGAGAGAGAGAGAGAGATAGCAACACTTAGTCTGTATGGCAAATATTTCATTTGTCATTTATTTGCCATATTACTTTGTTATTCGCATCTATCACACAGCATTTGGGGAAATTTTTTTTAAAGATTGCTAAAAATAAAAATGAATCTCATTTATTAATTTGTGTGAAATAATTTTTTTTTATTTTTGCTATATTACAGTGCTAAATAAAAAAGATTTTTAACAATTTTACACTTGAGCTTATTAACCAACATGTTCAAGAACTTTAACGCCATCATGATAAAGCGTATCAGTTAATGATAAACTTATCCACGATATGCCATGTACGACAACATTAAAATGTTGATTAAGATATTTAAAACTTTCCTCCCAACTTCCGGAGAGACAGCCACCATCACAATCACAGCCCCAAATATTACATGATTGACGGCCACAATATGAACCTCTCAGTGGACGTCCATCGGCACAGATACGAATTGTACACCAACCATTACTTAAATGTTCACCACCAGTCGATGCACAGGTGCCAGCAAAGACTTGATATTCTAATTTCTTAGCATCACCGCAGCATTCAGAATTTATTCCTGCCAGCATAGAGCATGCAATCACTGATGCGATAATCCAGTTTGCGAAAAACATTTTGTATTTGAATGATTGTTGAAAACTAATGAAGACTGCGGCATGTTACGTTTTTTTATATATTCACATATAATATATATACATATATTATATAAGCGAATTGTTGTGTGAGCAGACATATAAAAAAGATAAGACATCCCTACACTACACATATTCATACATATGTATGGTATGTAGATGGCTTGACGGCGAATTCGCATGAGATTCGAGATCAGCAAGAGCGACTGACAACCGAGGCAAGCATTCGGACGAGACAGTTTGTGAGAGTCGTACGAAAAAATGCTAGAGAATTATAGTTGAATTAATTTCAATTTCAATTATTTTGCTATTATTTGAAATGGAATAGAGCACAATACTCTCTCTCTCTCTCTCTCTCTCTTTCGCACTTTACACAGTTAAACACATGAATAATTAGCTTTATAAATGTTTGCGAAATCTATTTTTTTTGGAATTATTATTATTTTATTTTTTTCGTTCATTATCAAATTTCTTTAATAAGTGATTGAACAACAACAAAAGTACTATAACAACACATTTAGGGTAAAAACCTATTTGAACCTAACCGCATATATATGTAATAAGAAAGTTTATGTTAATTTTAATGTCACGTTAGAGTTTTGGCGAAACCTTGACGCTTTAGGCGCCTCAATAGTCTAGCAGTTAAAAGTCTTCTAGCTTCTTATCAGCCTGTCGCTATATCCGTTAGTTTGTCTGCCAATCTGCTCCTCTACAAAATACAAGCTCAGATCACGTTGTAATGTAGATCCTCTCACATACCAGGGGCAGTTCGTTATTTGCCGTAATACTCGATATATTGAAATATTATTTACAATGCAATAAAAATGTCTGCTTTTATTCTTGTTTCATAGTGTAATATTTTACATAGTGTCATTAGGTTAAGTGTTGAATACACTCAACATTCTTCCGCTATATATATTTGTCTATATTTTTATTTTTTCATGCGTACGTGAGATCGAGATAGTGTGTACAGTTATATATATATATATATATATATATATTTATGTTTCGTATTCCAGGGCGTGTTGATTTCTTGCTTAGAGTTTATTGCTCCGTACGAGGCGGCACATTTTACTCTTAAAAAATAATCACTTTGACGCGTCATCGACTTATCTTTGCAAGCATAGCGTTAAAATATTAACGTAATTATGTAACATATACATATACACATGCTTCTATATCAAGTATTTGCAACGTATTGCATGTAGGTTGCTATTGCACTTGTTTCACAGCATTCATTCATTCGTCGCTTGAATTTTTAAGCAACTTCAGTGAAAGTCTAAGTATAACATGATGAATAAATTGTCAACAATTATTATTTTTTATTAAAAAAAATATACTAAAATCGTGCTCACAAATATTTTGTAAAGAAAATAACAATTATACAAAGTTTTATATGCATTTCAATAACATTTCTAACCTAAAAAATTGAATCTATTTTGTCTAACATAGACATATTATGCTTCGACGTTTTTATGATCTTTATGTTATGCTCTGCATAATTTTCTACAAAAGTATCCTCCCAATTTCCTTCAAGGCAGCCACCATCACAGTCACAACCGAAAATATTGCAAGAGCCTTTGCCGCAAAAAGTGCCTTCAAGTGCGCGTCCATTGGAGCAAATTTGAATAGTACAATATTTAAATAATGTTTCTCCACCAGTCATTCCACATGTACTATTCTCATCAACTTGGTATAAAACATGCTTAACACCAGTGCAGCATTTTGATGTTACTCCTGGCGCCTGCAGGAACAGTAAACAGCAGACAATAGCCGAAACGATGATATAATTTGTACGAAACATGTTTCTTTGAATGTTCAAGAAAAACTAATGATGACTGCTGTAAAAAAGGGTTTTTTATACTTATATACGGCTGAGCTGCCGTGATAGTCAATTATCTCATTTCAGTCAAAGGTCAAAAATTAAAACAAAAATTCAATTAAAAAAATATATATGCGATAAGGTATTTGGACATTTTCAGTGAATACGAATGCGAAGTAAATTAAATTGATGACGTTGTTAATGGGGAATCCAAAACCTTGATTTGAGTAGTTTAATTAAGAGCATAAATCTATATTGTATTGCAACGTAATGTTGACTGTTTGCTTTAACACAGCCATTAAATTCATTTCATCAAAATTGTTAATAATTTTTGCGCGCATATTCATTAATTAATTTCTAATAAAAAATGATTTCGCATTTTTTTTTTATTTACATTTATTTACAATGTATTTACAAGACTTATTTTACGAGTAGGGAGATCGGTAGGGTGAATTCTTTTAAGTCGATGGAGGGGTAGAGGATCAGTAAAGGGATCCAGAGCCTGTTGAGCTGGCTCTTTGACGCAGTATCCCTTCGTAGACAGTTGTAGGTTTTTTGATCTCAGCAAAGTATTTTTTAACTTCAGGAGACATTTTGATTTAATTGCCGTAATATGGGCCCACCACATAAATCTGCGGTCCATATGAACATCCAGGTAGCAGTGTGAGTTGACGTTCGGAATGTTTTCGCCATCAAACCTGAGGCCGAAACACGGTTTAGGTCGGATTGATTTCGCTATTCATTGATTTGTTTCGTTTCAAAGTGAGATTCGTTGAAACAACTGCTGCTTTGAAATATTTTAAAATAATTTGTACAATTTCTATTTTATTTTATTTTATTTTATTTTGTTTGAAATTATTTTTTTTTTGTTTTCTTTGCTTTATTACAAAATATTGCAATCCTCTAAATGAATGGAGGCTTGCCTCCCTACTCACTGCCTTCTAAAAGGCAGTCTGAGTTTGAGAAAATGAGAGACGTAGTTGGCACACCTGCAGAACTGCGTGCCTCCCTCATTAAAGGGCTTGCAAAATTCAGCGACGAGCTAGCAACAACATGTACTAGTACAACAAGTACTACTACAACAACTGCAACTCCTGCAATTAGTGGAGCTGCTGCTCGATTGGTGAATGACCAAAAACAGCTGGTAAACAAGAGGAAAATACCCACTTCGCCACATCTCAGCTCGAAGAGATCTAACAAACAGCCAACACAGAGCTCACAGCTACACTAACTAGCATCAAGGCACTATCTAACAATCGATTTGCATTGCTAGACATGGACATTTCCACTGACGACAATGATGAGCAACTCAATAGCAGAGACATTGCTGAAGACCCTGCTTGCTCCACTTCAGCTGCTCATCAGACTAACAACAACGCCAGTGACTAAACTGAGACAAGTGAAGTGAATAACAGCTTACGTCAGAATGTGGCCAATAAAGCTGCTCCTAAGCCTTCCCAGATAGTTGTAAACATCACCACCCTTAATGATCTATTTGATATTATCTCGGAAATCACAAGCCTAGATAATGTGACAATAAAAGTTAACCAAGGGAATACGGCCTGAATCCTTCCCAAAAACAGCGACAGCTACAGAGCCATTGTCAGTCACCTAGACACCTTAGGCATCCAATTCCACACCTATCAAATGAAGAAAGAGAAACCGTACAGGGTCGTGGTCAAGGGGCTCCATCACAGCACTTTAACCCCTGACATAACCAAAAGCTTCAAAATCAATGGCTTTGATGCTCTGCACGTTTATAACCCGAAATCAAGACGCAACAGGGACGAAAACCTGAATATATTTTTCATTAACATTAAGCCATGCGCACATATAATGATATATACAAAATTAAAACACTTTGCAGACAAAAAGTGACTATCGAAAGAATGCGCAAAGCATCTGAAATCAGCCACTGTACCCGCTGCCAGGATTATGGCCACACAGCCAAATACTGCCGACAGCAATATAACTGTGCACGATGTGGAGATAATCATCTCACCAAACTCTGTACACGCCCCGAAAATGAACCACCCACCTGCATTCACTGTGGAGGTAATCATAGGGCAAGTTATAAAGGATGTCAGTGGTACCAGGATTTCCTTAAAAGATCAATGGGCTCTCCTAAAAAGCAATTGCCTCTCGGGTCGGCTATTTCTCAAGGCAAGAGAAATAATAACCTAAGAACACTGTTTCGCTCAGAAAAGAATCTGCAACAACATCACCCAATTCAACAAATTTCCCAGCCTAACACCCCCAGAGCTAATACTGGAGGCTTGTCTTATGCCGCAATAACTAGAAACGGAAATCGACCTGCTGAGCGTAGGCTACATGACCTACAAGCCCATCTCCAAACAACGAACTCCAACAACAATGCTATGCAGAACCAGAGCTCACTTGACATTCTAACTCTGTTACAACAACAACAACAGCAATTTTTGAAATGGCAACAAGATACCCTACAACAGCAGCAACATGTTGCTCCAAGAGCAGAAACGCGAACAACTGCAACTGAACAAGCAGATTAGCCAACGTCAAGAAAGGCTTGAAAATATGGTATACGAAATAGCCAACATACTGAAGCATATGAACGAGGGTGCATTGGCACCCCAGCTTCATGATAGCGTTTCAGACCAACAATGAACTCACTCAAGGTCCTCATCTCGAATGTCAACGGCATTTCAGGAAAAGCTAGAGAAGTCGAACTCTTTGCGCACAACAACAGCATTGACATTCTTCTCGTAAGTGAGATCAGGCTTAGCCGAGGAGAAAAAGTTAAAATATTCGGCTATACTTTCTATCCAGCATATAAACCTACCCTCCATAATTATGGCGTTGGTGGAGCAGCAGTATTGGTGAAGAGCTCTCTCCGTCATTTTCCTCAACGAGTCGTTGAAACGGAAGCAATTCAAATGTCATCAGTTAAAGTTGTTACAGGACTAGGTAACCTTGAATTTAGCGCCATCTACTGCCCTCCAAGAAACACAATAGAGGAAAGTCAGTTTACCAATTTACTACGCGGCTGTGGACAAAGATACCTCGTAGGCGGTGATTGGAATGCGCGTCACTGGTTGTGGGGTGATACATACAACTCGCCAAAAGGGAGAGAATTAGCAGAAGCCATATCTATCTGTGGAAACAAGATACTCGCTACAGGTTCGCCCACTAGGTATCCATATGTTCCCAGTCACACGCCGACTTGCATAGACTTTGCTGTGTACCACGGCATACCGGACCATCAAAGCAGAATAAGCCACTGTTGGGATCTAGACTCTGACCACCTTGCTCTGGTAGCCACAATAGCAACGGAAGTGGTGGCCTGCTACTCTAGCCCTCGACTCGTTACCAATTATACTAACCTGACCGTCTTCAAGTAGCACCTAGACACTGCATTTCAGCTTAATGAATCTCTGAATACAGGGGAAGATGTAGAGTCTGCTATTGATAATCTTAACAGCACCATTTACAGGGCAGCTGCTGTTGCAACGCCCTCACGCCCTCCGATAGTCCAAAATAATTATGGCATTGTGCTCACAAGGGAAGCCAGAGAGCTCCTCAAATTGAAAAGGCGCCTTCGTAGAAGAGCAATTCGATCTCAAGATCCGTGGGATCGCATCCTGTGGTACAGAGCAGCAAAACAACTCCGCGAACTTCTGAAGGAACTTCGAAGTGATTTTTTCGAACAAAAGCTGGCTAACATGGATTACACCGCTGACGCAAATTATTCGCTATGGAAGTGCACTAAATCACTTAAAAGACAGCCATTCAGACAAGTCCCAATCAGGTGCCTAGGTGGAGAGTTGGCGAAAACTGAGGAGGAGCAAGCTAACTCTTTCGCTCAACACCTGGAGGATCGTTTCACACCGCACGAGTTTGCTACAATCTAGCAAGTTAGCGAGACTCGGAACTCCCTGCAGACACCACTGCAGTTGTCTCTGCCCATCCGCCCAATCAGGATTGAGGAGATTACTGGCACTGCCCAACAATAAAGCTCCAGGTACTGACAGGATCTGCCATGCTACATTGAAGGCTCTAACAACTAGAGCGCTCCTGTATATAACGCTAATATTTAACGCTATAATCAGAGTGGAAGCTTATCCCAAGCAGTGGAAGATGGCATAAATTCTGATGATACATAAGCCAGGTAAACCGGAGACAGATCCTGAGTCATACCGCCCTATAAGCCTTCTCCCTGCTTTATCCAAGGTGTGGGAGAGACTCAACGCCCACCGGATTCGAGAAGTCATAAACCAGCAACACTTAATTCCGGAACACCAGTTTGGCTTCACACAGGGACATGGCACAGTGGAGCAGGTCCATAGACTTGCCCTACATATCCTACAGGCGTTTGATGATAAAGAATACTGCAACGCAGTTTTTGTAGATATGCAGCAGGCCTTTGACAGAGTATGGCACGATGGCCTGCTTTGCAAGATTAAAAATCTACTACCAGCACCATACTATGGTCTCTTCAGATCATACCTGGAAGGTCGAGTATTCAAAGTCAGGATCAGGGACACAGACTCAGCAGTTTTCACAATGAGAGCAGGGGTGCCGCAAGGCAGTGTGCTTCGGCCTCTGTTATACTCTCTTTACACAGCAGATATACCTACGCCCAATGATGACTGTATGGAATATCCCTCAAAGGCATTAATTGCCACATACGCAGACGACGTGGCTGTTCTGTACAATTCCAAAAACCACGTAAAAGCCGCTAACGGTATACAGGCGTATTTATTCACTCTGGCTGATTGGTGCAGGAGATGGAATTTAAAAATAAACCCCCTGAAAACTGTCAACCCATGCTTTACACTGAAGAGGCTAATACCAACTACGCCCCCTATCCAGCTGGAAGGAGTTACTTTGGAACAGCCGAAGGTAGCCAAATACCTAGGAATTACATTGGATAAACGCCTTACTTTTGGACCACACCTCATAGACACGAAGAAAAAGTGTGGCCAAAGGATGCAACAATTGCGATGGCTAATAAACGAAAGAATCACCATGTCACTTAGGGCTAAGAGGGCTGTGTATGTCCATTGCATTGCCCCAATATGGCTATACTGCATTCAGATATGGGGGATTGCGGCTAAATCTAACTATAAGCGCATCCAAACTCTGCAAAACCGAGCACTTAGACAAATAACAAACTGCCCCTGGTTTGTACGTAGCTCCACCATACACAGGGACATGAAAGTTTTCACGATTGAGGAGTAGATCGGTCGTCACACCAGCAGATACAGCGGCAGACTGCTGAGACATCAGAGCCGACTCGCAAGACGTCTACTACCTGCCCGTCCACTAAGACGACTAAATAGACTAGGCTTTGCCAACCCTTGTGATGTAGTCACATCAACAACTTCATCATATTCCCTGTACGGATGTATAGGGTTTGGCATTTTTCAATTTTGCATACATGTGTTGTTAAAGTAGTTTTTTCTGTTCTACTGAAAAAAAAAAAAATTGATTTGTTTCAGCCGCAAAGTAGGCAATATATATTTATAATATATTTACTTATCAGTTAGTTGGACGACGGCTAATGGAATGGTGGCAAATGTGACTAAGCTACGATCAATACGCTTGCGATAATCTGTAATATAATAATTATATAGTTTTTTCTTAGTAATTTAACTATTTTTTTTTATTATTGTTATGGGAAATATGAATTAAAACATTGCCTTTAGCTGACGACAATATGACGACGAATTCTTATAGGCGACAACTTCGAAAAACCAACGAACGTGAAAGTACACAATTATTTTTCTTATCATTATTTAGTGGGAAAAATTTAAATAGTTCAACATTTATTTAATTTATGCGTAAGTTGGGAAAAGTCAAATGTTGAGTAAATTTACGTATACGGAATATTGTGTTGTAATTTTATACACAATGAAACCTGCAGATATAGTGATTCGTTTCAGCAATACAAAATGCTGATATCATTTCTGGCAAGACTTTCCCCATATTTATATAAATTTATTTTGTATATATTACATATATATATATATTCTCCGTTATCTCTAGTGAAGTCTTCAAACGTTTTCGATGTAAACGCTGTACCTCTGTCCGAAATTAGTCTCGTCGGGTTTCCAAAAACGTTCGACCATTCTTGGATTTTTTTACTAACCTCCTCCGTTCCGGTTGATTTTGTTGTAAACAACCATACAAATTTAGAAAAACTATCGATCATTGCGAATATAAACTTGTACTGTTTAGCCGTAGAATTCATAGGTCCAAGGTGATCAACATGTATTGTGTGTAACGGCCTATCACCTTTTCAAATACAGTGAAGATATCCTTCCTGCTTGCCCAACTTCTTGTTTGTTATTATACAGGATACATGCATTAATAACCTGAGCGACTTTGCTTTCCAAATGAAGAATCCAAAACTTTTGTTGTACTGCGTTTTTTCGGGACTACAAGAAGATCGTTTCCATCAATATTTTTGTAAATAATTCCCGCTTTCAGTATAAATCCATTATAAGGACGATCCATTAGTATTTCTTTAATAGCTTGTACATGTGGATCTTTCATCTGGGCAGCTTTTAGGCACACCGAAATTTCTGTCATGATGTTTTAAACGTTGTATGACTGACAGCTCAGAAAATCAACATGCTTCATTTTTACTCCAGCTCGATGTTCCGGTTTAAAATGAAAATATTCCATATACAGTATCCACTCTGCAACCTCACGAGGGATATCCTTTTTCCCAATTGTTTGTAAAAACACAGCATTGTCTGTAAGCAGCTTGAAGTAAACACCAAGAAGGTAGTGTCGAAATTTGTTCATAGCAAGATACGTGGCTTTTACTTCCAAAATATAACTGTGTAGTGTTGCTTCGCTTGGGGACGTCTTTTTGCTCCAGTAAAATACTGGGTGCAGCAGTGTTGCTCCGAAGCCATCCTTGGATGCGTCTGTGTGCAGCTCCGTTGGTAAACCTCTGCAGTAGATTCTGAGAACAGGTTCACTTGACAATAGATGTTTCAGCTGATTTATGGCGTTCATCTCAGGACCCTCGATTTTAAATACAACGTCTGTTAACGGTCGAGTTAAATGCGCATAGTTCTTTAAAAATTTCCTGAAGAATCCGGTAAGGCCCAGAAACGACTGAACAGATTTAATATTTTTTGGTAACCTAAACTGCTTTACAGCAACAACTTTATCTGCTCCTTTGCAAAATTTTGCTGTTCTGTATCGTATGTCCCAAAAAGGTTATTTTTGTTTGCAAAAAATTACATTTCTTCCAATTGATACGCAGATTGAATCTTGCTGCCTCATCTTCAACTTTTGAAGACACTCATCATTAGTTTGCGCGTAGATTATTATATCGTCCATGTATAATTGAAGTACATCCCGCCTTATGAGATTTTGAAAAACGCTGTTTATGAATCGATTTAACGCAGCAGGGGAATTGCAAAAGCGGAAAGGTGCTGTACAAAATTCAAAAAGACCTTCCTTTGTGCATTCCTCTTCGATTAAAACATGAAAAAAGCTGTTTTCCAAGTCCATGACGACAAACACCTTAGTAGCTTGGAGTTTCTAAAGCACATCATCCATCATAGGCACTGGGAAGCAGTCCTTCAGCACCATGGTAATTTGTTGACGAAAGTCAATGCAGATTCTAATAGCACCGTCCTTCTTTTTGACGACCACAACTCTGCTAGCGAAATTAGACGTTGATCCTCTTACGATGCCTTTTTCTAGCCAGCTATCCACCTGCTCTTTGATAGGGTCGTTTTCTGCAGGAGGATGACGACTTGGTTGATGGCGGAACGGAAGTATCTGGCCATCTGATATTATCTTCAACTAAATGGGGCATTCTTCGTTGTGCTCAACTGAACGGTAGTCCCCTATCAGCGACTGAATAATCGGTTTAAGCTGCAATGGTGCGTTTATGTCAATATCGGTTCCACCAACGGTTTCAATACTTATGGGATTTATGTCAGCTATGTCTTCCGAAGCTGACCGAAGACTGAAGTTTAGCCCATTTTCGTCCAACTTTGATATGAAGTCATATCCCAGCAACGCGTCGTATTCAATTTTTCCGTCCGAAACAACGACAAAACTCTGCTGTGACTGCACATTGTCCACAATCACAGTGCCTTCGACGCATCCTAACGGGATGGTAATGCTTTTGCCCAAACCACGTAACACCGTTTGACACTTCTTCAGAACAACATCAGGCAGATTTTCACAGATAGATTGTCTCTGAACGGATACATCCGCGCCCGTATCGACTAGGCTGACAATTTCTGTGTCGTTCACTTTAATTGTTTTGCATCTTAACGACTTTTTAATTGTATTAACTGCTTTAATTTCTTGTCGGCAATTTTTAGAAATGTGTCCAACAACTTTGCATTTAAAACATTTCGTTTCTGATTTACATTCCCGTCGCAAATGAACAGTCGCACCACAATTAAAACAATAAGTTGATTTTGAGTTTTTATTTCCACCACTGTACTCTTTTTTCTCATAACCGCGCTCATTTTTCTTGCCGCCACTGTACTGTTTGTTTTCTTCATCTTCTTTTGCACATTCATAATCATTGTATTTGTTTTTTAGTTCTTCGTACGTTTCACACCCTAGCATGCTGTACTTGTATTCACTTTTAATGTTTACCCCTTTTATTATATATCGAATAACGGATTTTCTTTCTACATCACCCAAAGCAGCTATTTTCCGCATTTGCAATGTATATTCTTGGAAACTTTCATTGCGCCTTTTTTTCTGTTCATCAGTTTCTCGTGTATTTCTGCACTCACAAAATCTTGTTTGAATTCCATTATCAAGGTCGTTTTTAGTTCATCATAAGTGCTCATAACTTCTGACTCGAGGAATAACTGAGCGGCGCCAGTCATCTTTGAGCGGGCGTTCACATACTTCTGTTTTTCACTCAAGCCATAGGCGCCTGCGTTCTGCTCAAAATTGGCGAGCCACTTCATAACCGACACTGTGGCACCATCAAATTCTGGTATGATTTGCGATGATTTGGTATGATTTGTCTCTCTGCGAGTGTAAAAATTGGCGATCGTTGCATATTCAATGTTCGCACATAAGTTTTACAATATTGTGCACACAAAGTGTATCGGTTGATCCCCCAAATGTAATAATGTTTATTGATATAAATGTAATGATGTTTATTGATATGAAAGTAATTGTGTCGACTTCGACTGTAACAACTTTAAAAACTTTTCGCGCGACTTTTACAACTTCAACTGCGTCTTCTTATATCGCTAGATGGTAGGGTTGCTGCACGCATATCGATAGATGGCAGGGTTGCT
This sequence comes from Zaprionus obscuricornis, assembly GCA_037044475.1. NCBI lineage: Eukaryota > Metazoa > Arthropoda > Insecta > Diptera > Drosophilidae > Zaprionus > Zaprionus obscuricornis. The sequence continues at coordinate 27,386 of JBAMBR010000484.1, forward strand.
GCACGCATATCGATAGATGGCAGGGCTGCCACCTGTTCTATGCCCAACCACTGTTTACATATTTGTATATATATATCATATATCTCAGAGTTGAACCTTTTGCATAATTAACGCTGTGCATAACCTCAAACTGTTACGTAGTATATATGTAATATAACAACTGGGCAGAATGAAGAATGCCAATTATATTGCCATATAAGCGTTAAAATATTAACGTAATTATGTAACATGTACATATACACATGCTTCTATATCAAGTATTTGCAACGTATTGCATGTAGGTTGCTATTGCACCTGTTTCACAGCATTCATTCATTCGTCGCTTGAATTTTTAAGCAACTTCAGTGAAAGTCTAAGTATAACATGATGAATAAATTGTCAACAATTATTATTTTTTATTAAAAAAAATATACTAAAATCGTGCTCACAAATATTTTGTTAAGAAAATAACAATTATACAAAGTTTTATATGCATTTCACTAACATTTCTAACCGAAAAATTGAAATTTTGTCTAACATAGACCTATTATGCTTCGACGTTTTTATGATCTTTATGTTATGCTCTGCATAATTTTCTACAAAAGTATCCTCCCAATTTCCTTCGTGGCAGCCACCTTCACAGTCACAACCGAAAATATTGCAAGAGCCTTTGCCGCAAAAAGTGCCTTTAACTGCGCGTCCATTGGAGCAAATTTTAATAGTACAATATTCTAAAAATGTTTCTCCACCGGTCATTTCACATGTACTATTCTCATCAACTTGGTATAAAACATGCTTAACACCAGTGCAGCATTTTGATGTTACTCCTGGCGCCTGCAGGAACAGTAAACAGCAGACAATAGCCGAAATGATGATATAATTTGTACGAAACATGTTTCTTTGAATGTTCAAGAAAAACTAATGATGACTGCTGTATGAAAGGGTTTTTTATACTTATATACGGCTGAGCTGCCGTGATAGTCAATTATCTCATTTCAGTCAAAGATCAAAAATTAAAATAAAAGTTCAATTAAAAAAAATATATATGCGATAAGGTATTTTGACATTTTCAGTGAATACGAATGCGAAGTAAATTAAATTGATGACGTTGTTAATGGGGAATCCAAAACCTTAATTAGAGTAGTTTAATTAAGAGCATAAATCTATATTGTATTGTAACGTAATGTTGACTGTTTGCTTTAACACAGCCATTAAATTCATTTCATAAAAATTGTTAATAATTTTTGCGCGCATATTCATTAATCTATTTCTAATAAAAAATGATTTCGCATTTTTTTCTTATTTACATTTATTTACAATGTATTTACAAGACTTATTTTACGAGTAGGGAGATCGGTAGGGTGAATTCTTTTAAGTCGATGGAGGGGTAGAGGATCAGTAAGGGAATCCAGAGACTGTTGAGCTGTTTCAGCCGCAAAGTAGGCAATATATATTTATAATATATTTACTTATCAGCTAGTTGGACGACGGCTAATGGAATGGTGGCAAATGTGACTAAGCTACGATCAATACGCATGCGATAATCTATAATATAATAATTATATAGTTTTTTTATTAGTAATTTAACTATTTTTTATTATTGTTATGGGAAATATAAATTAAAACATTGCCTTTAGCTGTCTTGACGACAATATGATGACGAATTCTTATAGGCGACAACTTCGAAAAAACAACGAAAGTGAAAGTACACAATTATTTTTCTTATCATTATTTAGTGGGAAAAATTTAAATAGTTCAACATTTATTTAATTTATGCGTAAGTTGGGAAAAGTCAAATGTTGAGTAAATTTTCGTATCCGGAATATTGTGTTGTAATTTTATACACAATTGAAACCTGCAGATATAGTAATTCGTTTCAGCAATACAAAATGCTTTTTTTTTTATTATGTGAAGAAACAGTACTTCTCAACGTACCTTAACAGCACAATAAATACACATATGTGTTTTCAGTTTGATGGGGAGTTAAATATTAATTATGTTTGTTATGTTAATATGAACTATGTTAGTGCGTGTTATGTTGAGCCAAGGGTTTTGGCGAAGCCTTGCCGTTTGAGTCTTCTGAGACGTCGGGCAGGTAGTAGGCCTCTAGCAAGGCGGCTTTGGTGTGTTGTTAGCCTGTCGCTGCAACGGCTGGTGTGTCTCTCGATCTGCTCCTCAACTGTGTGTATGTTGAGGTCTCTGTGCAATGTTGAGCCTCGCACGTACCACGGGCAGTTGGTAATTTTCCTTAGGACCCGATTTTGCAGGACTTGTTTCCGTTTGTGGTTTAATTTTGCTGCAATCCCCCGTATATGCACAATGCAATGTACATATACGGCTTTTTTACACCTCATAGGCAATGCGCTTTTTTTGCTCATAAGCCACCGTACTTGTTGCAATCTATGGTTGCACTTTTTCACAGCAGCTTTGAGGTGTGGCCTAAAGGTAAGCCGTTTGTCTAGGATAATGCCAAGGCATTTGGCTTGCGGCGGCTGTTCGAGGGTGACTCCTTCGAGAGTGAGTGAGAGTGAAACAAGGATTAGTTGTTTTCGTCGGGTTCACTTTCAAAATCCAGCGCTTGCACCAGGTCGATAGGCTGTTTAGGTATCTCTGGAGGCCATTAGCTGCTTCAGTACGATTGGTTGTATTGTGGATGATGGCGATGTCATCTGCGTATGTTGCAATTAGCGCCTTAGAGGGGTCTGCCATGTGCTCAGCATTGGGACTTGGGATGTCAGCCGTGAACAGTGTATAAAGCAGCGGCCCAAGCACACTGCCATGCGGAACTCCTGCTCTCATAGCACATTTGCGTGAAAATGTATCTTTGACCTTCACCTTGAACTCTCTTCCCTCTAGGTAAGATTTCAGGATAACCAAAGTAGGGTGAAGGTAGGAGGTCCTTGATTTTGTTCATACCGACCGTCATGCCATACTCTGTCGAACGCTTGCTGGATGTCAATGAAGACTGCGTTGGAGTACTCCTGATCGTCAAAGCCCTGCAGAATGTGCTTGACCAGCCCTTGCACTTGCTGGACAGTGCCATGTCCCAATCGGAATCCGAACTGGTGGTCTGGCAGGATGTTATTTTGTTTAACAATGGCAGTTATGCGATCAGCAAGGAGTCTTTCCCAGAGTTTTGATAAAGATGGTAGCAGTCTTATTGGGCGGTAAGACTAGGGATCTTCTTCCGGTTTGCCTGGCTTATGTATAATTAGAATCGCTGCCAGCTTCCACTGTCTTGGGAATAGTTGGACTCTGATGATGGCATTGAAGATTAGGGCAGTATATAAACGCGCCTTTGTTGGCAGAGCTTTCAGTGTATTGTGGCAGATCATATCAATACCTGGCGATTTATTTTTAGGCAACAAATTTATGGCTTCTGTTATTTCCTCAATTCTTAATGGCCTAATGGAGAAGGACATTTGTAGTGGACTTTGCAGATTCTGGGTTGTTTCGCTTATCTTTTGTGCCGTGGCAAAGTTAAAAGGAGTAAAGCGTGCCTCTAAGTGGAGCCCAAACGCATTAGCTTGTTGCTCTTCATTTTTAGCGAGTTCGCCACCAGGGCAGCGCACAGGAACTTGTCTGAAGGGTTGACGCTTTGATGATTTTGTGCATTTCCACAGAGAGTAGTTAGTATCTACAGAGTAGTCCATACCAGCAAGTCTTTCTTCGAAGAAGTTGTTTCTTAACTCATTGAGAAGTTTTCTCAGCTGTGATGCAGCCCGATTCCGCATCAAACGGTCCCAGGGATCTTCAGATCGGATTGCTCTTTTACGAAGGCGCCTCTTTGTTCTAATTAGGTCTTTAGCCTCTCTCGTGAGAACAATGCCATACCTAGGGGGGTGTAAGACCGGATTGGGCGGCGTTGAGACAGCAGCAGCCCTGTGTATGTATTCCGTTAGTATATCTACTGCGTGTTCAATATCTTCTCCGGAGTCTAGACTTGAATTTAGTGGGAAAGAGCGCTCAAGGTACTGTTTGAAGGCGGTTATATCAGTACGGTTAGTGATTAGGCGCGGGCTACGGCTAACATTTATGCCGTCTGTCTGTAGGCTAACAACAAGAGCTACATGATCAGAGTCTAGGTCCCAGTTTTGAGAGATATTGACTCTAAGCTCTGGGATGCCATGGTACACAGCAAAATCAATACAAGAAGGAGTGTGACTGTGCACATACGGATACCTTGTTGGTGATCCTGTTGCAAGAATGTTAGCCCCCTTGGCTGTAATGGCATCGACTAATTCCTGCCCTCTGGTTGAGTTAGAACTGTCTCCCCAAAGCCAGTGACGTGCGTTCCAGTCTCCTACCGATCAGATATCTGTGCCCGCATTGAGCAAGAAAGCCGCTGAAATTTCTTACTTCAATTCTATTTCTTGGTGGGCAGTAAATGGCGCTAAATTCAATGTTTCCTAGTTCTGTGGAAACTTTTACTGATGACATTTGAAATAGTTGCGTTTCGACGACTCGCAGTGGGAAATGGCGAAGAGAGTTCTTCACTAATACCGCCGCACCACCAACTCCGTAATTGTGTGCAACCTGTTTATATGCTGGGTAAAATGTATAGCCAAATATTTTGACTGTGTCACCTCGGTTGAGTCTAGTTTCGCTCAAGAGAAGGATATCAACGCTGTTGTTGTGTGCAAAGAGTTCGACTTCTCTAGCTTTTCTTAAAATGCTGTTGACATTCCAGATGAGCACCTTGAGTGAGTTTATTGTTGGTCTGCAACGCTATCATGAAGCTGGAGCGCCAATGCACCCTCGTTCATATAATACAAAATGCTGATATCATTTCTTGCAAGACTTTCACCATATTTATATAAATTTATTTTGTATTTATATTACATATATATTATATATAAGACATCCCAACACTACACATATACATACATATGTATGGTATGTAGATGGCTTGACGGCGAATTCGCATGACGGCGAGATCAGCAAGAGCGACTGACAACCGAGGCAAGTATTCGGACGAGACAGTTTGTGAGAGTCGTACGAAAAAATGCTAGAGAATTATAATTGAATTAATTTCAATTTCAATTATTTTGCTATGATTTAAAATTAAACTATAATCAATTTTATAAAAGTCGTTTATAAAGTCGTAGCGCGGCTAACTTGAAATAGATCACAATACTCTCTCTCTCTCTCTCTCTCTCGCTCTCTCTCTCTTTTTCGCACTTTACACAGTTAAACACATGAATAATTAGCGAAATCTATTTTTTTGGAATTATTATTATTTTATTTTTTCGTTCATTATCAAATTTCTTTAATAAGTGATTGAACCACTACAACAACAAAACCAAACTTCATATATATGTAATAAGAAAGTTTATGTTAATTTTAATATTACAATAGTCTGGCAGGTAAAAGTATTCTACCTAGTCTGCTTTGACGGTTTATCAGCCTGGCTCGTGTGTCTGCCAATCTGCTCCTCACATACCAGGGGCAGTTCGTTATTTTCCGTAATACTCGATATATTGAAATATTATTTATAATGCAATAAAAATGTCTGCTTTTATTCTTGTTTCATGTTTGTTATATTAACTTTATCATATTCTGATATCATTTGAGGTCATTATGATCGCGTACTATTACAAACTAAAACAAGTAAGAAAGTTATAGTCGAGTGTGCTCGACTATATAATACTCGGTGCCCAAAGTGATATTATATATTTATTTTGCTCGTGCTGCGTACTCGCCAATTTTAAGTTAATATAAAAAAAAAATTTAAAAAAAAAAAAATCGTCTCGGGAATCGAACCGCGGACCTCATGCACGCGAGTTCAACCCCCTAACCACTGAGCCACGCTCTTCACAAGTGTGAGAAACACTGAGTAAATGTTGCCGCCTTATGGGGTGAGAACAGCAAGCAAGCGTACGCCTCTCAACTTTTGAAATTTGAAATGTGTATAACTTCCATGTTTATTATCCGTTCTGTACCAAATTTGTACACAACGTCCAGATAAACATATTCTAACTTTGTGTCTGTCCATCTGACCGTCTGTACGTCCGTATGAACACACAGCTCTCGGAGAATATAAGAGCTAGAGACTTCATTTTCATTTTGCAAAGTGCTTGTAGTGTTTGCAGGCAGATCAAGTTTATTTTGAATTTTTGCCACGCCCCCCTCCGCCTCCACAAATCGACAAAAACGATTTTGAGCACACCCAGCTGTAGGACTGAATTTTGGTACAAAGTTAGAATAAGTTTATCTTGACGTTGTGTAAAAATTTGGTACAAATCGGATTATAAACATGGAAGTTATACACATTTCAAATTCCAAATAATATAACTTTGGGCACCGAGTATTATATAGTTGAGCATACGCGACTATAACTTTCTTACTTGTTATTTTTATTTTTTCATATATATATATATATATATATTTATGTTTCGTATTCCAGGGCGTGTTGATTTCTTGCTTAGAGTTTATTGCTCCGTACGAGGCGGCACATTTTGCTCTTAAAAAATAATCACTTTGACGCGTCATCGACTTATCTTTGCAAGCATAGCGTTAAAATATTAACGTAATTATGTAACATATACATATACACATGCTTCTATATCAAGTATTTGCAACGTATTGCATGTAGGTTGCTATTGCACCTGTTTCACAGCATTCATTCATTCGTCGCTTGAATTTTTAAGCAACTTCAGTGAAAGTCTAAGTATAACATGATGAATAAATTGTCAACAATTATTATTTTTTATTAAAAAAAATATACTAAAATCGTGCTCACAAATATTTTGTTAAGAAAATAACAATTATACAAAGTTTTATATGCATTTCAATAACATTTCTAACCTAAAATATTGAAGGAATTTTGTCTAATATAGACGTATTATGCTTCGACGTACTTATGATCTTTATGTTATGCTCTGCATAATTTTCTACAAAAGTATCCTCCCAATTTCCTTCGTGGCAGCCACCTTTACAGTCACAACCGAAAATATTGCAAGAGCCTTTGCCGCAAAAAGTGCCTTTAACTGCGCGTCCATTGGAGCAAATTTGAATAGTACAATATTTAAATAACGTTTCTCCACCAGTCATTCCACATGTACTATTCTCATCAACTTGGTAGAAAACATCCTGAACACCAGTGCAGCATTCTGATGTTACTCCTGGCGCCTGCAGGAACAGTAAACAGCAGACAATAGCCGAAACGATGATACAATTTGTACGAAACATGTTTCTTTGAATGTTCAAGAAAAACTAATGATGACTGCTGTAAAAAAGGGTTTTTTATACTTATATACGGCTGAGCTGCCGTGATAGTCAATTATCTCATTTCAGTCAAAGATCAAAAAATTAAAATAAAAATTCAATTAAAAAAAATATATATGCGATAAGGTATTTTGACATTTTCAGTGAATACGAATGCGAAGTAAATTAAATTGATGACATTGTTAATGGGGAATCCAAACACCTTGATTAGAGTAGTTTAATTAAGAGCATAAATCTATATTGTATTGTAACGTAATGTTGACTGTTTGCTTTAACACAGCCATTAAATTCATTTCATAAAAATTGTTAATAATTTTTGCGCGCATATTCATTAATTAATTTCTAATAAAAAATGATTTCGCATTTTTTTTTATTTACATTTATTTACGATTTATTTACAAGACTTATTTTACGAGTAGGGAGATCGGTAGGGTGAATTCTTTTAAGTCGATGGAGGGGTAGAGGATCAGTAAGGGGATCCAGAGCCTGTTGAGCTGGCTCTTCGACGCAGTATCCCTTCGTAGACAGTTGTAGGTTTTTTGATCTCAGCAAAGTATTTTTTAACTTCAGCATACATTTTGATTTAATTGCCGTAATATGGGCCCACCACATAAATAACTATAACAGTGTGTGTAACAACAATAAGGGGGAACACCAAACAAAATTATTTTAGAATTATGATTATGATAAATTTGATTATGATCAAGATATAAGAAGAAAACTTGAAGAAGTGAGAGGTATTGCCTCCTATGGAGTCTGTTTATAGTTCTGGCTTCCGCTAGAGGTATATACCTGCTGGTATGACGATTAATTTGGAGTTCGACTGTCTCCAGGTTCATGTCTCGGTGGAGTGTCAGGCCGCTGACATACCAGTCACAACCTGTTATTTGTCTTAGAGCCTTGTTTTGCCGAGTTTGCACTTTTTTGCGGTTAGTCGCGGAGGCCATACCCCAGACTTGTATTCCATACCTCCAGGTGGGTGCAATTACGGCGTTATAAATCCCCCTTTTACACCTCAACGGAAGCCGACTAGAGCTGCATATTAGCCAGTTGAGTCGATACAGTTTCATTCTACACACGTTGACGATGTTGTCAATGTGTGGTTTCAATGTGAGACGCTTATCAAGGGTAATGCCCAGATATTTGGCTTGGGTGTCCACACGCAGCTCTCTGTCATTTAGCCAGACTGTTGGCGGGTGTCTCTTTCGAAGGTTGTAGCATACATTTATGCATTTGGTTTCATTTAACATGATATTCCATCTATAGGCCCATCTCTCCAGCAGTTGCAGGTATTCCTGCACCCATTCGCCGTTTCAATTTCGCTCGATGATGAGTAGAAAAAGCAGACATCGTCGGCATACGATGCAAGAAGAGATTTGCCTGGTGTTATATATAGGTAGTACAGAATTGGACCTAGCACACTTCCTTGTGGAACGCCAGCTCTAACAAAATGTGTGGGTGATGTTGCTGCTCTGACAGTAACATGGAACGTTCTGTCCCTGAGATAGGAGCATAGCAGCAAGTAAAAGAGTGCAGGGAGTACTTTCTTTATTTTACAGAGTAGCCCGACAGCCAAACCCGATCACTACTCTGTGGATTTGCTCAATGGTTCCGTGTCCGCTTCTGAAGCCAAACTGGTGCTCAGGAATGGCGCTAAAATTTTTTAGGCTTGTGATCCTGCCTACCAGTAGCTTCTCCCATACTTTGGAGAGAGAGAGTAACAGACTAATGGGCCGATAGGACTCAGGATCGTCGTCTGGCTTATTGGCTTATCGTCTTGGCAATCATTAGCACTTTGGCATGTTTCTATTGATATGGGAAGTGATTTCGCTAGTCAATCAACAATTTTGTTTCAGCCGCAAAGTAGGCAATATATATTTATAATATATTTACTTATCAGCTAGTTGGACGACGGCTAATGGAATGGTGGCAAATGTGACTAAGCTACGATCAATACGCTTGCGATAATCTATAATATAATAATTATATAGTTTTTTCTTAGTAATTTAACTATTTTTTTTATTATTGTTATGGGAAATATGAATTAAAACATTGCCTTTAGCTGACGACAATATGACGACGAATTCTTATAGGCTACAACTTCGAAAAACCAAAGAACGTGAAAGTACACAATTATTTTTCTTATCATTATTTAGTGGGAAAAATTTAAATAGTTCAACATTTATTTAATTTATGCGTAAGTTGGGAAAAGTCAAATGTTGAGTAAATTTACGTATACGGAATATTGTGTTGTAATTTTATACACAATTGAAACCTGCAGATATAGTAATTCGTTTCAGCAATACAAAATGCTGATATCATTTCTGGCAAGACTTTCCCCATATTTATATAAATTTATTTTATATTTATATTACATATTACATATATATTATATTTATATATATATATGTATATTACATATCTCAGAGTTGAACCTTTTGCATAATTAACGCTGTGTATAACCTCAAACTGTTACGTAGTATATATGTAATATAACAACTGGGCAGAATGAAGAATGCCAATTATATAGCCACAATGGGCTAGCTTCCACTTTTGGCTACCAATTACAGTTCATTATGCAAAATAAGCACATCAATACACGCACACAAGCAAAAGTCACATTGCCACATTGCCACATTGCCTCCATGCCATACTACACAAATTTACAATCTGTGGCACGTGTAGCCGTTGTATGCGTGGAGTGGCACATATAGTAGAAATATATAGCCAAAAAATGGGACTACAAATTGACGCGACTATAATGCAATTTGAACACAATTCAGATTGCGTGCCCGAGCATTGACTATTTGCTTATCTCTGTCTATCTATCAGACAAACTGACAAATAGACTAAATGACAAACTAAATGTTTGACATTTAAATTAACCATGTACAAGGTCGCATAATTAATGAGTCTCTGCCACTGTAATGTTTTCTATTCGGCCTTAAATACAGTGTGTGCTCTTTAGGCGAGACAAACATAATATTAAAAGCTTGAAGCTTAAATTTAACAATTCATGAAAAAAAACAAGCATTATTGTCATCGAAATTGTTGGAAAAAAAAAATTAAAGAATTTTTTTGAAATGTTGAGCCGTGAAAGGTTTTTGATTTTGGTTTTTTTTTGCTTTTGATGATCATAGGCAATGCTATAAGTATAAACAGGCGGAAATTGCGGAATTTAATTTCAGAAATACAAATGAATGTGTTTTTTTCTTTGTTTATTTTTATTTTTATGTATGTGTGTGTGTGTATGTGTGTGCTTATAACTTACTCGACCCGAAACTGAACTAAACGAAACTGGACAAACCATGGGACATTGCTCCCACACTTAAATATGTGTGCGGAAGTGCGTCTATGTGTTTAACTCTCTATATATATGTATGTATGTGTGTATGTGTGTGTGTGTGTGTGTGTGTATCTGTGAACAAACATTCCACTATTTGAAAATTAAATGGATTTCTGTTTGGCTTTGGCTGGCTGGCATTCAGGCCAGGCTGGTGGCCATCACTTGACATGCTCTCTTTGGTAAGTGTATAAAAGTGCGTTGAAGTGTAGTTGACGACCAACGAAGGGCAACACAGAAATGTCCCTCTTTTCGAGAGCATACCAGCACATACCTCTGCTCAACTCTCTTCATCTTGAAACCTAATGCCATATATACATATACAGTCAGAACACTAACAATCAGTCGCTTTCCTTGGGGGTTCAATGTTCAGTGTTCAGTGTCAGCGACAGTGACTGTTAGCATGTGACTGTCAGGCAAAGTCTTAAGTGTTCGTAATGATTGTGGCAAGCAAACTAAACTTGACTACTACTCAACTACTCGAGGCCCTTACCTCTCTCGCTCTCTCTCTCTTTCTCTCTTTTTTTACCCATTTGCTGCCTTATCCCGACCACCCCTCGAGGCAGTCATCATCGTTGTGAAGCATCACCTAGGGAAAATAGTGTTAATGATGCTGATCTGTGCGCACACGCTTGACAGTGTCGAGTGCTTTAATGGCCTGTGTCCCTGTCTCTCTCTCTCTCTCTCTCTCTCTCACTCTATTACATACTGCCATACCATGTAGCGCTATTTCGTTGAGTGTTTAAAAATTTTATAGCCATGTTGCGAACTTCAAGTGGCAATTGTGTACCACAAATGTTGCCCAACTGTAGAGTTTTGTGGCACCATAGAATTCCACTTCATGCTGGCAACGAAAACTGCCTGTATATATATATAGTATATATAAAGCTGTAAATATTTAAATTACCAAACAACTGAAAATGTATCTGCGCTATGTGAAATTTAACGCATTTATAACAAAGATTCAATAAAATAAATTCAATTATTATACAAAGCGTCGTATGCGTTATTATAGGAATTATAAAAACGATCAGATTATTGAAAATATATCGGCGATATATTTGTAATAATAGTCGAAAAATATTATTTCATTCCTTTATAACAAAAATAAAAAAAAATTCAATAACGTTTAACGTTTATTGTTCAACATGGTGTATGCGTAATATAGTAAATCTTCAATTAGTTTTATCATAAGTTTCAGTTTCAGATTTATATCATTTAATGCTATAAATATTGAATTTTTTTTTCATATACAATAAATAGTTTCTATTCGTAAAGTTGGGTATATAAGCATATCAAGTATACGCAACGGTATCCATTGCATGCATTTTGTTTCTGGCTCTTTGCTCGAATCGTTTGTTTGCCATGTCCGGTCAATAGCCTTTTACCACGCCCCGTATACGATACTGTAATAAATTGCTTTTGTGAAATTAAATTGATTGGCCACGCCCACAGTCCCTCCCACTCTCCACTGCCCCCATAGTCTCTGATATAGGACTTAAGCCAAGCAACACGTTGAGAATGTCTGAGTGAGAAATGGAATATTTGCCGGACTCTAGCACGAATACGATGGACGAGCATGAGCATGCGGAGAATAAGGAGAATGAGTTGATGCTACATATATTTATTTAAGCCATGACTTTGTTTTGTTACCCTAGTTACCTGTTTCAACGCTGAATGATTGTTTATTATGCTCACCGTCTGATTTGTTAAGCCTTTGCCTTTGGCTGCTTTACTCATTCAGCTAATAGTTCATTTAGCTGAGTTCAAAGTCGTATAGAATGATGACAAATTATTAAAATTCTCTTTAATAAATATAAAAAGCTTGAACATATAGAGATTTTTATTAAATTAAAGTTCTGCTTTCTAACCTATCCCAATTTTCCTAAAATTGATGTAATATAATCATAGATTTTATCATGTAACATTAAACTGATCCATGTGATTTCATTGATTTGTACGCCATATTTTGCATTGTTTTCTTCAAAACTTTTATCCCACTGGCCAGCACGGCAGCCACCATCACAATCGCAACCAGCAAAATCACACGAACGTTTGCTACAATATGTTTCTCTGAGTGGACGTCCATCGCCGCAAATCCGAATAGTACAAGAATTACCCTTATTTTCTCCGCCAGCCATATCACAAGTACCAGAACTGACGGAATAGTCAATATCCATTGCATCAACGCAACATTCTGCATTTACATCTGACAGCAAACAGCAGATGAGAAACGCAGCGATAATCCAATATGCACGAAACATTTGAATTACACAAGAAAATAAACGAAAATATTAAAAAAATCTAAATTGCGTTGAGTTTTTATAGAAAAACGTATGTAGGCTGCAGCGCAGCTCTAAAATGACATGTAACAGATAAGTGTTGGGTGCAAAAGCTAAAGGCAATCAGTATAATAAATAATACCTGGAAAATTGATAACAAATATTATTTTTGTTGCTGTTGTTGTTGTTGTTGTTATATTCAATTCTTAATTCATTTACAATAATTATTTACAAAATTTAAATTATTATAGAAATATATAATTATTGTTTATAATCAGTAAAATGTACAATATTTTATACAGTGTAAAAGAAAAATGCTTAATTTTTATTACAACATTGTTTTGGCATTTCTTTAGAGATTTGCGCTCACTTAACCAAAATGAAATTTCAAAAGTTATTGCCGTCAGCGTTAGGAGCTTACTTAGCTTACATCGAATGCCCATTGTAATTGCACACTACTTAATCATTTATCCAATCAAACAGAATCCGAACAATGCCCTCTTGAGAGTCCGCCAACCAAGAGGCTGAACTGGGCGGGGCGGGGCTGTTCTGTGCTGGGCTATGCTATGCTGTCTCCATTCAATTAAACAAGACGCTCAGGCTGTGACTTTGGCTGCGTCTTAATGCAACAGACAGACAGACAGACAGACAGCATACTCAGTTCTTGGTTTCAAGCAAATGTCTGCCCATTTTCTCTCTCTCTCTCTCACTCACTCTTTGTCTCACTCTTTTCAGTCTATTGCCAAGAATTGCCCTTGTTGCCCTTTGTCTCTTCATTTTGCAGTCAGAGTCGTCTGCTCACTTGCCGTTTGTATGGCCTCGACCTACACACGGGGGAGCGTTTGACAAGCGTTTCGTGTTACCAGCGCCTTATGCTTGTCTGTATGCTGCATTAGCTGGCAGCTTTAGTAACAAGCTGCTCACACATAGCTCCTGCCACATGGCATTGATGTGTATGAGAATGTGGACATGCCTGTGGATGTGAATGTGGATAAACAAAGTGACAGAGCAACGGAGATGCGGATGCTGATGTAGATGGAGATGGAGATGGAGATGAAGATGAGAACAAAAACAAGGACAAGCATATGTGAATGTGAATGTGAATGTGGCTGCCCATGCTACTTGCTTGTCACTTATGCAAAATCCCCTAATGTAGGTATGGCGAGGTGTAAAAGACACAACAGCAGCAGCAGCAGCAGCAGCAAAAAAAAAAAATAGCAAAACGCACTGCAGTAGGAGCAGAAGCAGAAACAGAAACATCAGCAGATGCCAGCGTTGCTTAGTCAGTCTGCTTCTGCTGCCACTGCCACTGCCACTGCCACTGCCACTGCTGATGTTACATACAAATGCTCTTTAAGCGGATTTGGCAGCGCTTTACTTGTTTGCCATTGTTAAACTGAGTGCTCGGGCATAAGGCGGGGCCCAGAGATGAATCGGTGGACCGGCGGAACTGATCCCCTAACGCGCAGACTGATTCCCAGAGCTGTGGGCTCGAAAGGTAAATACGCCCAGCACTGAATCCAGGCGCAACTTGAATACTCTACACAACACAGGCAACAGACACATTGCTAAAGCTAAAAGAGCAGCAGAAAAACCAAAAAAAAAAATAAAGAAAAAAAGGCGTAAATATATATATATATTTTTTTTTTAATATTTTAGCTTTTTGTTTTGAACGATATATAGATATAATTGAATCTGATACTGAGAATCTGTTACTTGACTTTCATGAACTTATTATGCGCACTTGAGAATTTTGAAAACAGCGAATGATTGAGGTCTCTTTATATTATTTTTATTTTTATCTTATTTTATTTTATTTTATTTCTTTTGTTTTGTTTAAGTAGAGTTTTGCAGCGAAACCCTTTTAATTATGCCAAAACATGCACAAATATTTTCTTATGCTTGGTTACTTTTCGAAGCGTCGCATTAATTAATTTGAGGCAGCAACACGGCTCAAGTGGCTCCAATGTGTGGCCTGCTGTGACTTTGGCTAACTGTAAAATAAAAAAAAAAAAAAAAACGAAAAGCAAAAAACAAAAAAAAAAGTCAATGCTCCGCAAAAGTTTTTAATTAAATTATACAAAGCGTGTTTGCCTAATTTCATAAATTTTTTAACAACCAGCAGAAAGCAGAAAAACAAAAAAAAAATATATTATATAAAATGCAAATGTGACTTTTACGCTGGTACCAGCGAAATATTCCTGTTGACAAATGTTGAAAAAAATTTATGATAAAATTTGCTACAGATTTTATTACAAATTCCAAATTTATGCAAGAAATTTTTTTTATAGTTTTATAAATAATAAATCATTTTTTAAATAATGAAAATAATTCAAATTTTTTAGTTACAATTGAATCTTACTTATATTTAATATTATTTTTTAAATGCAACAACACCAACAGCTACATTGGCAATAAAAAGCTTACAGTGTATCGTTGTCAGGAAAAACAACATCAAGCGGCAAATCGAGCTAAACTTGATCATGAAATCAATCAAGCATAAGGCACAGACGTTGGCAATTTTACGAGGTTGGCAGCAAACAGCATGAACGCAAAAACAAAAACAAAAAAAAAATGAAGAAGTCATAAAACTTATTTACTTAGCACCAGCGAAATGAGCGAACATTTCGCGGAAGTGAACAAAAGCTTCAAAAGATGCCTTAAACAAAAGGCTGGCATAAATAATGCTGAAATAACCAAAAAAAAAAAAACAAGAAGCTAAAAAAAACAGAAAATAAAAGCAAAAACCCAAAACAGAATCTAAAAACAAAAAAAACCCAAAAATCCAAGAAAAGAAATGAAAAGAAAATATAAGAAAATAATATAAAAAGCGCAAGTCAAGTCAATAATCGTAAAACGCTTGGTGGAGTTGCGTATCATCTTGGAATCTGTTAAATTGTCTGTGAATGACAAATATTGTGTTATAATTTCTATTAGTAGAATTAAACAGCCGTACAACATGGCGTATGCGCATTATTTAATTTCTCTAAGTGTTTTCGCGCGCAAACAGCCATGAAATTTATCCAAGCCGCCTTGGACTCAACAAAATGCCTAAACGCAAACAGAGAGAGAGAGTGAGAGTAAGAGAAAGACAGAGACTGGGCTAGGCCTATGGCAATTCAATGAATATTCCTGCATTTCAGTATTAACAGAACGCAACGTAAACAATTCATTGGACAGCTTAAAGCTCGAGCCTCCAGTGGCGTCTAATGGACAGTGACATAAGACACTGTCTGACAGCCTCCTCTCCATTTCATATTGTTGTTGTGTCAGTTGATGGCCTAACGTGTTTGGACATGGCTAAGCAGCAGCAGAGAGGCAGACAATGGCAAAAGCAAAGCCAGCAGCAGAAGTAGAAGCTGTAGTACAAGCAGAAGCAGAAGGACAACGGCTACGACATCGCCATCGCCATCGCCATCACCATTGCCATTGCCAACACCATACTTGTCGCTGTCGGTGTTGCTGTTGCTGTTGCCATCGTCGCTGCCGTCGCCGTCGCTTTTGCCGTCAAGTGGGGCGTCAACATTTTTCTAACATTTCTCGTGCAAGCATTTTGTAAAAGCTTTATACATTTTTTACGGCGCGCAAAAGTATGCTATAATATTTTATTTATGTCGGTTAAAATTAAAATGACGCCTTCAAGTTTTGCAAAATATGTTTTTGCACTTTGAAGCATATTTCTTTCTTTTTTTCTACAGAGAGCTCTATATATAATCTCAATTTACAAGTCGATTTTTAGTCCTATTTGACGATATGATATTTAAATTTATGGCACTAACCACTAACGCAATTTTGCTTGACAATATAATACCCGGTATTCAAAAGAATTCTAAGTTTCCAGTAAATTTTCATTCTATTATTTATTTATAATTATATATTTTATTATCATTATTGAGAGAAAAATTTCATTTCATTATCGAAATAGCCTACTACAATTCAGATTTACAGTAAACAGATATAAATTATCTATATAATTAGCCTACTATGTTATATATTGGTCGCTATTCAGGTTCACAATAAAAATTGTAAAACTCACAGTTACTCGTTTCTACGTTCAACGCAGTGAGCTCTTCCCTACTTAACAGTTGACCTACAAATTGTCGAAATATTAACTTTGGTAAAAAAGAAAACAAATTGAGAAAATATCAATTTTTTTTTTCTCGATTTTACTTTTGTAAAATTTATTTATTTCTTGAGTAATATTGATACTTTTTTTCCAGCTGACTAACTACCAGTGCAGAGGATATTAATATTCCCCAGGAATTTGTATAATCCCTTTGAAAGTGTGTTGCCAACATAATATATATCAACATCGAGAACAGATATCAAAGCAAATCCTGAAACTAGCACGACGACTTCTCGTATAACATTGCTCCAGCACGCGGCAGGTAACTTTGCTGACTTATTATTATGTGACTATTATTAACCGTTAATCTTTTCCTTAATAATTTAATAAAAGTCTGAATATTTCAGGAACTTTCATATAATATACTACTGGTCTATATCAAAGGTTCTTTTACGGTTTCGTACACGACGAAGCAGTTTTTATACAATGGGCCGTTACTCACGTGAGCCAGATAACGCCACCAAGTCGTGCAAGGCACGCGCACCTAATCAACGTGTTCATTTCAAGAACACGCACGAGACCGCACAGGCCATCAAGCGCATGCCACTGCGTCGTGCCCAGAGTTTCCTCAAGGCTGTTATCAATCAGAAGGAATGTGTTCCATTCCGCCGTTTTACCGGTGGTGTTGGCCGTTGCGCTCAGGCTAAGCAATGGAAAACCACCCAAGGCCGCTGGCCCCAGAAGTCGGCTGAATTCCTGTTGCAGCTGCTTCGTAATGCTGAAGCCAATGCTGACTATAAAGGATTGGATGTCGATCGTCTGGTCATTGATCACATTCAGGTGAATCGTGCACAAGGCTCGCGTCGTCGTACATATCGTGCTCATGGTCGCATCAATCCCTACATGTCATCGCCATGCCATGTTGAGGTCATTCTCACTGAGATGGAAGTAACTGTTGCCAAGGTCACCGATGATGAGCCCGCAAAGAAGAAGCTATCCAAGAAGAAGCTCCAGCGTCAGAAGGAAAAGATGTTGCGTTCTGAGTAAATAAAAAACTGATCTTCATAAAAACAACGGGTTTCATTTAACACCAAGACCGGTGTTAAATGAAAAACTTAGATGAAAAAAAACCAATAAATTAAAAAACATAAAGAGGAAAATTTACTACTTCTTTAATTATATTGAAATTTACTTTTGAATCTCAAAGATATTTTTTTATCTCAAAGATACTTTTGTATCTGTGAGATACTTTTGTATCTGTAAGATACTTTTGTATCTGTGAGATACGTTTGCATCTGTGAGATACGTTTGTATCCGTGAGATACGTTTGTATCCGTGAGATACGTTTGTATCCGTGAGATACGTTTGCATCTGTGAGATACGTTTGTATCTGTGAGATACGTTAGTGTCTGTGAGATACTTTTGTATCTGTGAGATAGTTTTGTATCCGTGAGATAGTTTTGTATCCGTGAGATAGGTTTGTATCCGTGAGATACTTTTCTATCTATTTGGTAGCAAAATAGAGGTAAAAAATAAGGCAATTTAAATTTCCGTTATGGCCGGGAGGCAGAAATAAAATGCAAGTCATGCCAAAAGCCACCAAGTCGAAATCTTTGGATTTTCTGACTGAAATACCAGGCGAACAGAAGTTAGCAGTAAGTAGTTAAATTAAAAATAATTTAAATTTCCGTTGCGGCTGAAACAAATAAAAACATATAAAAGCGCAAAAGTATGCCAGACAAATTAGTATACCTGCTGGTAATATTAAAGGCTATTTACACTAAAATGTGTCTGCGGATTGTACGAATTAACCAATACACCCTAAAAGTATGCTATACTTATTTTCCAAAGCAAAAATAAATAAATTGGTGCAGTTACTTGCTGTTCTATTCTGTTCACCTGGTATTTCACACAAAAATTTCGCTGACATTTTTGTCTCTGACATGAAATGAATTTTTTTTTTTGCCGTAATGGAAATTCAAATAACTAAAAATCAAGTTTTTTGGTTTTTTTTTACATAAAAATTTCGAATATTTATTTATAACGGAAATTTAAATATATTTTAAAATAAAAAATTAAAATAGTAAAGTTATTAATTTAAAATTAAATCACAAAATAAATCAATCTGTTTATGTAGTGTCTCTGAAGTATAGTAAGCCATGGCATGCAGAAAAATGTCTTTACTTCCTTTGCTTCAGCAACCTATAATATATGTTGGCCAAGTCCGGCAACAATGCCATTGTACTCTGAAAATACACAATAGAAAAAAAAATTAAATAAATAAAATGAAAAAAAATGAGCAGCAGCAACTACAATAACAACAACAAAATCTACAACATTGAAAATCAAAAATTGTGTATCAATTTAAAAAGGAAATTCAGGATAACTATTTGAAATTATATTTTTAGAGCTGCTTGCAATGTTCTCTTTATGTACATTGTACACACATCGTATTTGTATTTTTTTTTATATTAAAATTTCAGATAAAGTATTATATAAATAGGCGCCTATCTCTTAGCAGCTCAAAATTTCTTTGCTTTTGGCATTTTTAATTAAATTTTGCAGCATATGCATGTGAGTTTGTGTGTGTGTGTGTCAGTATGTGTTGTTTTGTGATATGCGGCACATATCCATTGCAAGAATCCAATTTGAAATCAAAAAGCCGCACAGGGTTGTGTTGCCTCAACTGCTGAACTGCTCAACTGCTGTACTGTTCAACTGCTCAACTGCCTTCTAAACTTGATACGTGTGCCGGCAAAAGACTCGTCGACATTGCCGCCTCCGTCGTTGGCACTCGCACTCGGCGCAACTCATCAAAATGAGCAGCGGGTACTTAATCTGATTTACTTGCCTTGCTCGGGCAGTCAGCAAAGACTCGACAGGCAGAGCCACGGCTCCTTGGCAGCAACGAAGTAAACAAGCGTCTTCATAAGAACCGACAGCAAAGCAATACTCCTGCCATGAAGGTAGACACTTTCAAGGACTAACATGCGGGGCAATGAAGACAGTCTGCGAGGGCAGACACTTTGCTGGCAAAAATGCTTCTCATAGCCAGCACTGCGCTCAACGGCGTTGTGTACATCATAAAAGAACGATAAGATAACAGCAACCGACCAAGGCACTTGACTGTTGTGGCCCCAAACGCTGCTCTACACTGAAGTCCTTTTAGGCATGTTAGGTTCAACTAAGCAGCTTGCACCAAGTTGCACATAAGTATTATCATACTCATACTTCAATTTTACAATTTTTTTAGATTAAAATTATATAATGCTATAATAAATTATATAATTAAAATCAATTAAAAATAAATAACAATAAATTTGAATTAATTATTTATAAATATAATTAATAAAAAAAAGTATAATTAATATAATTAATTAATCAATTACTTATAATGAATAAAGATAAAAAATAAATAAAAAAATTATTTATAAATATAATTAATAACAAAAAATTATTTAAAAAATTATAAAAATTAGTTATAAATTAAATAATTATGATTATTCCATCGTAAATATAATAATTATAAATAAAAGAAGCATTTTTTAATTAAATTAATTATTTGTTATAATATAAATCAATTAATTAATATGATTATAATTAGTTAAAAATTATTAATTATACAAATTAATTATTAATTACTTATAATTCTAAAAAATTATATTTAACAGAATTATATTTAATAAAAAAAATTAATAAATGCAATTATTATTATTATGATATTTATATAAATATATATATAAAATAAGAATTAAATAAATAAATACTTCTATAATTTCCTTTCTAGTGTTTTAATTTTTTTATTTTCATAAAAATATCTCAGTAAATTATTAGAAGCATGCTGCAGCGCATAAATGTTTCTCCATAGTATGAACTTTGGTTGCTGTTTCATATTATTTATTTGATTTTCGTCTACTGACGTTCTTTGTCTTCCTTTTAGTCTCCTTCCACTTCTAGCGAGCGTCTTTAGTGTGATTTATTTTGGCAGCGCACAATGTACTTTCTTTTCAAATAAATCATAAATTTCAACGCACTGCCGCAACAACTCTCACAATTGTTGTGCCTTCTGCTGTGGCTCCGGTCTCCGGTCTCTGGTCTCTGGTCTCTTCATTCTTCCATTCCCAAACTGTTATTCATTCTTCTTTCACATTTTCCGTTACTGAACTCTTGACTCCTGCTTCTCGTCTCTTACATTCTGTCTGTGTCTCCTCTCGATTCCCCAAACTCTCGGCTACCACAGTTTGTCTATGCAACGGCAATTGAGTTATCCGAAAAAAAGGCTATCTAACAGGAAAAAAAAATATTTATTGTATTTTTATGGCGCCAAGGCATTTTGGACTAAGCCGCATACAATTTTGCTGAAAAATGTAAAGCTCATCTCCTTGGGGCCATTGAGAATTATGAGCTAAACGCGACACGCGTGTCCTGGGACCCCTTAGGGCTGCCTTGGATTCGACTGACCAAAGCTAAGAAGGACAAACGGGACAAACAGCATAAACAGGACAACAGGGCATGATTTGTGGACAACCATTTGGTCAACAAGGCAAGTGAGATTTATCCAGTTTTGTTTATTTTGATTTACAACAGCTGAAAAAAAAAAGGTAGAGCAACCTGCTGGGACTCAAAAAATTGCTATGTATACTGAAGGTAACTTTGTCGCAAAGACAATATCGAATTCACTTTAAATAACTTGTAAAATAACTTGTAAAAGTAAATTTGATTAAAGAAACAGTTCCAACACTGTAAAAAAAAAGAAAACAAAACAAATATCAATTCAATTTACTACATTAAGTATTTTTATTTATTTATGTTGTTTTATATTTTTTAATTTTTTTCATCTATTTGTCTTTATGAAATTATCACAATACTTTGTTCTAACTGTTGCTGCAGTGCCGCGCTAATCAAATCGTTGAACGATAACTATGAATTTGAATGAACATTCTGTTGATCAATTTGCACTTGGATTGGTGTACGGTAGGCGCTCTGTACCATCATTGAGACCAGCACCATTTCGACCAGTATCAATATATTGATGATGGCTGCAAATAACAAAATAAATTTCATTTAAATTAAACTTTCGATCAAAGAAGTTCAAGACTTACTCTGTTTGTAAATTGTATGATTAATGGGATATTCACCGCCCAGCTTGAAGTTGTTCAATTGCTCATAAAGTATTAGATACTGTAACTTGCATAGCATTACAACAAGTTGCAGGCAAAACATTTTCTTGCGCAGCTGATAATCACCGCGTATTTTACTTATCATGCGCACTGTAATTTGCAATGACCAAACTCCCATTATGATCGATCCAATTATAAATGGAATGAAAAACAGCATCACTTGATGATAAAGCGGACGATCACGATAATAAAGTATATTCATGACTAGCATAATGGAACCTTGCCAGAAGGGCATCTGCCAGACCATATAGCGTGAGATGCATAGCTTTGTCTTAGTGGGCAACACCAGCGGTAGACAACCACAACAGCAGCAGCATGGCGGTGTATTTAATGCAACTGCCTCACCAGATGTTTCCTTCACATAATTCTGCTCAGAGACAACATAGCGAAAGAGCAGAGTACGAAATATTGGGCCACCGACCATGAACATGGCATGCATGACCGTATGACAGAGAAACCATGAATATGGCAGCAATATTGTCATTAATGCTGCCAACGATATTATGGGATATAGACTAACCATTAATATGGAAGGTATTAGCAGTGGTTTGCTAAGATGACGACGTAGTCGTGAAACAGTCGTCAAATATATGGAAATATTAAGTATTGTCAGCAATGAAGCAATGAAAATTGCCAGCGAAAGAAATGCAGTCATATCTGTAGATTTGTGAAAGAGAAAAATTAATGAAAATATAATTTAAGTTTAAGTTTATGATTTATACTTACGTGTATAATATTCGGTGATTGTTGGTATACTATGTATGCTCACTGTATGATTCCATTGTAACTCTCGCTCCAATTGCACTTGTTCCTGCTGCTGCTGCAATCGCAGACGTTCAAATTCTTCGCGGGAACTCATTGTTATAACTTGAACTTAACTTTAATTTCGACCTAGGGCAATTTTCTACAAGTTGCAACTTGGTTTTGTTCTTTGTTGCCTTTTGTTAAGCGTAGCGTAAGTTTTGTGTTTAACGTTTTTCTTTTCGGTTTTGCTCTGTTTCACCTTCAGTTTACAGCACTTCACATTTTATCGTTGTACTATAAACAAAAAAAAAAAACGTTAAGAGATGCGATGCGTTTTGTTTATCTTCTGTTTAGCATAACACATAAATAAATCGAACTTTTAAATAGTTTTTGCATAATTTGTAACTTTCACAACATTTATTTTGCACTTGCTTTTTTTTCTTTTGTTCAGAGTATTGAAAGTGTTAGAAATTTCAAGCTAAAAATTAATTGTTGAATATATTTTACTATTGTATCTTTTCACATCATAGGCTAAAAATCTCTGTGTGTGTGTATGTGTGGCGTTAAAAGTTTAAACAAATCAAACTAATTAATTAAGCTAACTAAATGTCTAGACGAAAAGCAAAGACTTGCAAGACAATGAACTCAGCCAGGCAACCTTTGATTTTCTATAGATTTATTGATGGCACATTTAACAGATTTTCAACATGTGGCAAATAAAGGAAAATTTATTTAAAATTTCTTTAAAGGACATTTAGGCCTCTTCAAGCAGCAGTATGCAGCCTGCATCCTTTGTCTTTATCAAATTGTGAAGCGATCAAATGTTTTGTGATACATGCCACGCGAATTATTCAAGTTAAACTGAGACTCGTGCACGCGTCTCAGTTTGTTTTTATTTATTTATTATTATATTGGTCATGTGATCAGCCAGTTGTAGGTGAAATGAAGAGAGAGAGAGAGAGAGGGGGAAAGGGCGCAACACTAGAGGGGATTTTGTCTACATAATTTGTGAGTGTGTAAAAACATTTCATTGGCTTTTGGATGTTGTCTCTAAGTTCAACAGGTTGGCACAAACAGACACCGCAGACAAATGTTAGACGATCTATGAATGACACATGAATAATTCATGTTATTTATTTATTATGACATTTTGTACGACGCACAGATGCTCTGACATTATAAATCTAAATACATTTAGCTAAACAACATTTTCAATTAAGATGAAAACAAGTTTTTTTTTTAATTGAAATTCATTGAACTTAAAATTTCAATTTCAATTTAGTTTTAGTTGCAAAATTATAACTTGAAGCTTGGCAGCGTTGCAAAGTTAATAACAATGTGCATAATACTCTAAATAAAATGTAGACTGTAAATATGCAAATCATGGCCGAAAATGAAGCTGAACAGACAGCGTTATTTTATTTATTTTTTTTTTTTAACAAGCTTTTGCCTTAAAATGCACGTGACTTGCCCTAAAGCCAGCAGTTTAAAGAGAGACAGACAGAGAGAGAGAGAGAGAGAGAAGATAGTGAAAGAGCAGAGAAGAGATTAAGTAAGAGAGAAGAGGCAACAAGTCTCTTAACTGACTGTCGGACTGTTTGACTGTCTATAAGTTTGTCTGCTTTTGGTGGCACCCCAAAAACTGGTTTCCAAAACATAATCAACAAACCGCCGGGCATACTAAAATACGTTTTTTGTATTGTATATATGTAACATATGTTTGTCTGTGTGTGTTTGTGTGTGTGTGTCGTATATTGTTTGCCTCATTGCGCCGGTTATGTAAGAAAATTATTATTTTTATTGTTGTTGCTGTTGCTGTTGCCGTTGCTGTTGTTGCTGTTTTTTCCACTCTCTCAGCAACCGGTCCGCTAGTCAGTCAATGTAATTAAAGCAACCAACTGTTGGAGTACCCCGAATATAATCATTTCACACAAAACATCCAAACCTCAACAACAACAACAACATCAAGTAGAAGAGTAGCAAAAAAAAAAATACAACAACAATAGCAAATTTTCTCACAGTATGCGACCTTCACAACGCAGCTGCAACAAAACGTGCCAAAAAGTGCTTAAAGTCGTTCACAGATTGTGACCCCATTGAATGCCACAAACATTCAACACACATTCAACACACTCAACACTCGAACTCTCAGACCCAACACGAACACGACAAGTGTAATTTCTATACAGAAACAGAAATCCAGAAATATAGAAATAGAAATACAAGAATAGAATTTATTTAATATTATTTCTATATGTATGACGGATAATAAATATTTCACCATTATTGCTAATCATTTTGTTATAATTAATTTACAAAACTTCCATAAAAATGTTAGATTTCATTAGCACAAAACTTGATTTTATTTATTTTTATTTTTTGCCATTTAGCACTTTTTTATTTAGTGCGTAAGCGAAGTGTTCCTAAAGTCATAAAATCAATTTTTTTTTTTATTTTATATACAACTTGCTAAACATTTGCAACGCACGCCATAAGCTACGTCTAACAACAAAAATAGCTATAATAAAATTAAATACTGCAATTAAATAAAATTATACAATTTAAGAAAAAAAAAATATTAAAGCAATAGCAGAAAAATTATAGCAGAATAATTATAATACAGGAAAATTATATTATATTTATTTAGACATTGGAAATTTGTGCTGATCCATAGGGCTTACAGACTTTATAATGACGTTAACGACAGCAGGAAATGTATATAACGATCAGAGGTAGGCGTGGCTAAATTGTCGAGTTGATCAACACGATCTCAGAGACTATAAGCGCTATAGCCTGCAAAATTATTATATTAACTTCAGACAGTTCAAGTTTATTTCATATTATTGCCTATCACTGACTCCCAGGAGTGATGAAAATGAGGCTAAACACATACGTACAAGCATTATCTAAATTTTTTATACTTTGGTGCACTAGTAATGTAAACGAAACCAAACTTTGCAATTTTCAAATTCAAAATTATTATAATTATTAACATCAGGCAGTGGAAATGTATTTCATATTATTGCCACGCCTTCCGCTGTCACGCCTTCCGCAGAAATGACGAAATTGAGCGTAAAAAACATACAAGCATTATCTAAAATTTCTGCATTTTGGGCCACTAAAAATCTAATCTCTGAAAATCTATTTCGGATCTGATGAAAAACCAAATCAAACTTTGCAATTTTCAAATTTACGACGGGTGCCGATGCAGCCTTTCAGTATATGTGTACTAGGTATCTTATAGTCGAGCATTTTTGAACTGCAGTTTTCTTACATGTTTCAAAATTGCAACAATGTGAAACAAAAAAATTCCCAAATTTAGTACAGCCAAGAGTTATCATTGCTCAAGCAGCAAAAAGTATTACAATTGCTTTGTTAAAGTGTTAAAATGAATTGGCCAAGAGTAATAATAATAATAATACAGTTAACTATGCGTTGCTTATTTTAGTTAAAATTCCTCTTAACTCTTTAACACTTTTGTATGTAATATTTATGTTATTGTCTGACTATGACAAACAGACACTTCATATTATTGTTGTTGTTGTTGTTGTTGTTGTTGTTTGAGAAATAACCCAAAAGTCTTCGTCATCGAAGGTAGCAAGTTTTGGCCCTGGCTACGTCTGATGCTCTCGACGTTTTTGCGCTTTTGCTTGTGGCTAACAAATTTTTCAAATCTCTTACACACACGCACACACACACACACACACACACACACATATGACAAAAAGATAAAACAAAACTCAAAGACACACAAGAAGTAAGAAATAAGAAAAAAGAAATAAAAATAAAACCAAAACAAGACGAAAAACGAGCGACCTTACACAACGAAAAGCGTTCAGAGAAATTGCGAAAAACGAAAAATAACACAAAAAATGGAAAAAAAAAAAATATAAATGTGCAGCATACCGCACATTAAATACACTAACTATTAGACACAGAGTGCTGCTGCTGTGCAAAATCAATATACTCGCTATGGCAAAGTGTATAATAAAATATCAAATGAAAATAAGTGAAATAAGTACAAATTCGAATTTCAAAAACAAGCAAAAAAAAAAAAAAAAAAAAAAAAAACAATGAAATTGTGTATCAATTTGCTTCGAACTGTTGTTGGGAAAAATATGTTAAAAGCGCTTATCGAAATCTCAACACAAATGGCAAACCCAACGTCTGTGGCAAACCACAATGCAAGAATTTTTTCCCCTTGTCTCTCAATATGCGAAGAATTTTTGTTATTTCACTTGAAACATAATTGGCAGAGACAACAGACACAAATGTTTAACACTGAGAAAATAAATATCAAGAACAAAAAAAAAAAAAAATTGAGAAAAATTATTTGACAATTTTAAAGCGTCAATTTTTAGCTCGTAAAGCAATTTTATTTAGATAAAATGCATAAGAAATATATTATGCATAGCACAGTGGCACAAAATCAGCTTTAATTAAAAATTTCTTTAATTATTTTTTATTAATTTTTTTATTATTATTATTATTTTTTATTTGTTTAGCTCAAAATGTGCGCAAAAAAATTGCAAGCTCATTGTTAGCTAATAAAAATTCAACTATACATCGCAACTTCTATATATACTTTTGTCTATATATACATATATATTCCTATACTCTTTATACTCTCTATACACATTATACAGCTGCGACAACGAAGAAATATAATGTCAACTGAAAAGTAAATAAACATTTCATTGCTTTGACATTGACCATCGAAATACAGAAATCAAAGACTGAGAGAGACAAGCAATCAGACAGACAGCATGTACAGCGCATATAAATAGTGATAGTTAGTATTATGTAGTATTATGTAAAAGTGTTTGGCTCTTAATTAAAGTCATATGCATTGCACATTTTAATTAATTTCAATTAAAATTTCGATTTGTACTTTACAATACTTTCTCATCGCATCTCATCTCATCTCATCTCATCTCTCTCTCTCTCTCTCTCTCTCTTTCTCTCACACACATTCTCTCTATTATTGGTTTCGTGTGGAAAACATTCAATTAATTGTTATTGTAAAGTGCGAAAGTGCAAATTGTTTGTTTGATAACAAATTGTTTCTTTACGTAAAGCATACAATCCCTACCCATACCCCCCCCCCCTATTCATTATTCCTCTGCCCCGCCCCTTTACACTGTTGCCTATTCTCACATTAACGTTCCACTTTTTTTTTAATGCTTTCTCACTGTTTCAACACCTTTGTGACCTTAGCGCTGTTGCCAGCGCTGATATAAACATTACATTAAGTACTTTGTTTAAGTTCGAATTCGAATTCGATTTCGAAATCAATTTCGTAATATTTGTTTTTAAAATTATGTTTTTTCTTTACGTTGATTTCTTGCTCTCACTTTCTATCACTGTCGCGCTTGCACACTGTTCACACACTGGATCCGCGATCCGCGCTGTGTCTCGTTCGCTCGCGCGCTGGCCACAAACTGAACTCAAAATTTTGCTCAGCCCAATGCCGCTGATCACGAAATGAAATATTATGCGCCCGGCCAAAACAGCAACAATCGCAGCAGCAGCACCAGCAGCAGCAACAACAATAACTACAACAACAACGGCAACGACGGCTATAATAATAATAATAATAATAGCATTTGCCGCTGACGTTGTTACAGCACTGAAATGGCAAACTGTCGAAATGGCAAATTGTCTAATTGCCAAACTGACGAATTGTCAAATTGTCGAATTGTCACTGTTAGAGAGATGTGCTAATCACTGTTTGGCATTTAAACGTTTCGTGTCTGGAAAAAATGCTTCTTTTTTTTTTGTCAGACATTGAACATTGAGCACCTGCAAAATGGGAGTGGATCAAGTTTTTTATGGTTAACTACAACTGCGACTAGTATCCGTATTTGCAGACATAATGTAAAAAAAATATATTTATTTACAGCTATGAAATGTTAAAGATTATTACAGGTCAAAAAAGCTATGAACTAGGTGTAAAAATCAATAATCGACAATCCCAAAAAAACAATTTCACAAGCGCCAGATCGCCAAGCATAAGCAGTTTATGGCAGGATCGTACTGACATTTGTAAGCTAAAAGAAAAAAAATTCAATTCCAAAGTTCAGAAATCTATAGAAATGCTTCCGGTTCACAGTTGTTCGTAGCAAACTCGATCTAGTTTATCCGTAATTTCTAGCACAATTTCATTGGCTCTAATAGTTTTTGCTTTGACGACACGACGAAGCAATTAACACGTCGAACGATATATATGTATACGCGCATTTGACATGTAGAAATTGGAATTGTTCATCTGCTGGTCATTTTCAATGGTTCACAAGCGTAACAGCTGAGGCAACGGATAACAAAATGCTTAAGTTTAGCACTGAGCTGTGACAAGTGAAACAAAAGGTGTGACATATGTAAATGTAAATGAAATGTACAATTTCTAATTGCTTTATGAAGCGTAAGTACAAAAGATTTAAATTGATTAATTGCTTCAAATTTATTTTATTTTTTTTTTTTGTTTTTTAATAATTTGACATATGATGCCTAAAAAATGTAAAAAAAAAAAAATTTGGACAGCTAATTATCATTTTGCCGAAAAAGAAAAAAACAAAAAACTAAGCATAATAACATAATAATATTCATTAAAATCAACCGCATATCCGCTTGCGAATCTAATGAGCCGTCGAATAAACCTTTTTCTTTTTTTTTTATTTTTTTTTTACTTTTTTTTTATATACGAAAATAAAGAAGCGAAGGCAGATAACAAATAAAATAAAATGGTAATTATTAAGTGGCCGCCCGAAAGTATGCAATGAATTATGCGCCAAATGGAAACATTCAACTTTAAACGTTTTTATGGCATAAGCTGCAGCGGAGCGCTGCGCTGCGCAACGTAACGTAACGCAACACAACGCAGCGCAGCGCCAAAACAATTCGTAGGGTCATAAAAAACAGTTGGCACGAGGCAAAAGATGGTCATGTGGCAATTTAAGTTATAATTTGCAAATAAATCTAATTGTGTGCTGAAGAGGGTCAACAACAGCAGTAGCAGCAGCAGCCCAAGCACAAGTAAAAGCAGATAAAAAAGAAGGAAACGCAAAAGCAAAAGTGACAGCAAGTGAGGCTAACTGTAAGCTCAAGAGTTAAAACGTAGAATGGCAAGCCATGATAAACAACTAAGCAAAAGTTCTATGCGCCGAAGATTTTATACACTTAAATGTTAAAGTTTTTCATACAAAAACTTAATTTTTCAGCAATTATTTCCTATGACAGCTATATGATATAATGGTTCGATTTGAACTAAACTTAACAGACATTTGTTACTCAATACTAAACTCAATTACTATAAGTTTCAGCTGCAAAGCTTCTGAAACAATAAAAATTTTCATACAAAAACTTAATTTTTGAGTGAACATTTCTATGGCAGCTATGTTTATGATATAGTGATCCCATATAGTACAAATTTATCAGACATGTATAAGTTTCGACTAAACGCTAATCCTATAAGTTTCAGTCGTATAACTTAATACACTATAAATGTTTTCATATAAAATACTTTAAGCTAAATGACTGCAGGAAAAACTAAAAGGAAAATTATAGAGAAGCAGTAAGAAGAAGAAGAGGAGTCTAAAAGTTGTTCAACTTATTTTTTAAATGCTTATCAATAATTCTGTTTGTAATTGACAAATTGATAAACAGCATTAACTATTCGTGTTACGATATTCAAAAGCAATTTTCTATATACATATATATATTTTTTTTCCTACGCATATCTCAAATGCCGAGAGCTCTATCAACAGAAAATAATATTAATAATTGTACTTGTTGTTGTTGTTGTTGTTGTCTGTCAGTCTGTCAGTTAGTCATGATTGTTTTACAGGCAGGCAACAGCAATCTGCTGCTCTTCGTTTTGCTCATCTCTTGATATACAGCCGTCAGCTACATCAAGTTTCATAGCTTTGTGGACCATCGCGGATTCTAGTCGCTGGCGGCACTTGCTTTGAAGCTGCGCCGTCGTCAACCGCCACGTCGTCGGCAGCCATCAACGCCTTGCTTTGCCATACCATGCCTTCCCTTGCCAAGTCTTGTATTGCCACTTCCCATGTCACTTTTCGTTTGCTCTTTATACGCTCTTTTTGCGCACTTTTTACCACGTTGTCCTTTGGCAAATACGAGCGAAGCAATGCATTGCTCTGCCAAATGCAAAGACAAAAAAAAAATTAAAAAACAACTGACAGAATGGAACAAAGTAAAAGCAGCAAAAGGCAGCAATAACTACAAAGAGCATCAACTGGCCGCAGCCGGCGTTGCCTCAGGCTGACTTCCGATGCTGTTGCCGCTGCTGCTGCTTTTTTCTTCATCTTTTCCAGCATCTTTTTGTTTTCTTCTTCTACTAAGTCGTCAACGTTGTTGTCTTCGTCTTCATTTCAACTTTATCCTTTCACGTGCTGTTTCGTTTTCGTTTCTTTCCGTTACTTTTTTGTTTATATGTATGTGTGTGTTCTTTTTTTTTCAACGACGACGACGGCTGCCGTTGCTGCTGCTGCTGCTTTTGTTGTTTGCTGTTTAACGAAGCAAATCAACAAATTGTAATGATGCCGAGCAGCGAAAGCGAAGTCTGTTCTGCGACGCTTGCACTTTTCGCCTCCAAACACTCCTGAATCTAAATCTGAATGTGATTGTGAACCCAAGCAGCCCGCAGTCCTTTTTGCATGGCTCGCTCCACTTGGGACGCAGTGTACCGTAAAATGAATTGAGACATTCATTTCGAAACCAAAAAAACAAAATATATATATATATATATATATATATAAAATAAAATAAAAAATAAAAGAAATAAAAAACAACAACAACAAAAAAATGAAAACCAAACAAAAACCGCAAGCCGAAAAAACCCTTTTTGCGAAAGTTTCCAGCAACTAGCACTACGACCCTCGGCCTCGCCTCACACAAAAACTGTGAATGCAAAAGTGGCAAAAGTTTCATAGCACTCAGCAAATGCTTGAAGCTGTTGTGCATTCAGGTGTGAAGTTTTTTGGTCGGCACAGAAAAGTATGCTACAAATAATTAAATCATGCAAAGGTTAGCGCAACTTTATGGTCACGATATGCAAGTTTTCTTCTTCAACAGCAAAGAGAAGAAGAAGAAGAAGCAGAGGAAAATACATAGAGAAAGTAGCTCTATAGGCAATAACAAGTAGCAGGTAGAGGATGTGTCTACATACAAAGTATTTCATGTAGACAAGTTCAATGCCGTGCTTTAAGTCCTTGTCAGCCTGTCAGCTAGTTTGATATTGTCTAATCGATATTTATATTCGCTCTTTGTGAAGGGTTCCCAATTTACATACTAGGAAAACGTCGACGAGTATGAAGCAAAAAAAAAAAAAATACAAAATAAAACACATAAACAAGCAAAAATATTGCACTGACGAGAGCTTCGTCCGACTTTGTGTTTATATTCGAGTCCACCAAGTGCCCAGCAGCCTTTCCTTTTTTTTTGTGCTAGTGCTACAGTGCTGGCATTTCCGTTTCCGTTTCAAACGCACCAATATACGAAAAAAAAATAAAAAATAAACGTTAAAAGTTAAATGTTGACTCTTTATAGACATACAGATGCCCTTCTGAACAACTTTTGTAAATTTCATTCACGGTCAAACAAATAGTCAAAATATACATAAAAATATAAATACGTAGAAAAAACACTTGAAGCTTCAATTTTTATAATTAATTTAAATATTTTAAATATATTTAAAAATAATAAAAAATAATCAGAACTTTAAAATAATATAACCGATAAAATATCTAGCTAATAAAAACAATTCTAGGCAGATGGCCAACGGTGGCTAGACCTCAGAAAACATTCTGACCAAACATTGAGTCAAGATAAATTGAAGTTTATTTGCTTGGTTGGCTCTCTGCTCCATAATTTATGAGCACCAAATGATTTGCATGCAGTTTTTCTTGCACCTTTTCTTTTTTGTGTGCACAACACACCGGTAAAAACTATGCAAAAAAAAAAAAGAAAAAGAAATGGTGTAAAGAGAAGTGTGGGGTAACTTTTGGTATGAGAATAAAGCAGAGTATAAGGCATATGAGGGTTTGACTTGGTGTCTTCGATATGTTGCACTCAAAACAATTGGCGGTAAACAACAAGTAAATGTTCGTATAGCCAATGACAAATTGGTCGAAACGGATGCAAAAATTTGGTCGAAAATCAACGAATACGCTCTCGTGAAAGCTCTGCATGGAAAGCTTTCGTCACTTGCCTTATAAACTGATGCGTTGATAAAACTCAAAACAGTTGCCGTTTCGTACGCGTTGCCAACACAGCAATCTAGTGGCAGCAGCAGCAGCAACAGTAACAGCAGCGGCAATAGTAATCAGTAATCGTTGTATTTCTTGTGAAGTGAAAGCGAACGTCAAAAATAGACATTTTGAATTACAAAAACCGTTGCCTACTTTTAAGCGCCAAGTAAAAGTGAGATGATCAAACGGAACAAGTGAACATTGCCGGCATAAAATGCATAAAGAAAACTAAACTTAAAATACATTTTTGAAAAACATTTTGTGTATTATTGTGCTGAGAAAACTAAACTACATTCAAGTGAAAACTGAAAGCTGAAAGAACAAAGTGAAAGCAAAGTTTTTATGCAAATAAAAGTGCTAAAAGATTTTGGTAAGTTGCTTAAGCTTAAGCGTTAATTGCTGATTGTGCTGTTGCACAAGGGATTATCAAAATAAAACAGAACATTTAAAGTAAACGAGCAGAGATTATGTAAAGCAATGTGAAGTTTTGAGCGTGTAAATTAAGACATTTTTTGGATTAAAATATAATATAAAAAAATATTTAAAAAAATGAAGATCTCTATGTCTCAATCTCTCTCTCTCTCTCTCATTCTCTTTCACTTTAGTAATAAATCAAATAATAAACAAAATTTCTATATTTAAATATTGCTTATAAAAATGGAAATAATTTAGGCATTGAATATCATAAAACTCTTCTTTTTTTTTTATCTATATTTGCTCAATGCTAAGCAAATAAATTAGGATATACCATATTTCAAGGGCGTTTGAGTTGGAGAAGAAGGAGTGTTGAAGTTGATGGAGGCGGGGTGAAATCAAAATAAATATTACAACACTCAACATTGTGTTTTTTTTTTTGCCTTGCGACGACACGGGCACAAGCAGTGCATTTGAAGAAGGTAACGGTTAGCGGTGAGCTGCCTAAAACACGCAAAGAAATCACTCACAAAAAATGTTGACAAAAAAAATTCCCAACGGAATACAACACACAACGCGGAGGCGGCAATTTTACGGCAGTTTGACTTTGCCAACGGCAGTCAGCAGTCGCATCCTTTAAAAGCCTGCACGTGGAAATGTTCGAGCTAAAACTTATGAGTATAGCGCTTAGTCCATGACAGCAAACAGAGGCAGAGCCAGCAGTAAGACGCTCAACGACACACAACGACAAAAAAAAAAAAAGAAAAAAAGAAAAAAAAAATGGCAATGCTGAAGTGGCGCGGCGCTTAACACAAATTAGACGCACTTAATTACAGCGCAAACAGTTTTGGGGGAGTGGCCATAAAATGTGCGATGCAAACGCCAAAGCCACAAAAATATATATATGCTATATATATATATATATATATACTTGTACAGTACTTACATATATATATATATATATATATATATATATTAGGCAGTCAGACGGCCGAAACAGTTGGCAGCAGAAATCGAGCGAATAAAATAAAGATAGAGATAGAGCTACATAAGTGCCGTACGATGCGGTGCGGTGTGTTTCGTTGCGGTATACTGTGAATGTCCGTAACTTTCAATTTTGGTGGGCCAAAAAGTTGTGGCTTAAAACTCAATTAAACGAATTGCTGAGAAATTTAATTACAATTTCGTTTTGTTTTCATTTTAAAGAAAAACATTTAATAAATCCTAAAGAACATTTCGACAGTTGTCTTTCTAGCCAACAAAAAAAAAAAAAAAAAAAAAGTTTCACTTTCAGTAATTTTCATTTTCATTTTAAGTGAAAAACAATTAAGTTCGTTTATGAACAGATTAAGAATAAGACAATACGACAAACGACAAAACAAAACAACACAAACAGACAGAAAGACAGACACAAAAATTCCTTTATAGCAATTGAGACAATGAAAAACTTATTAGAGTATTGTCCACACAATTCTCATGGACATTAAAATCACTTAATGATATTTGACATTTTTCTCTAATTGAAATTGCGATAAAATCTAATTAAAGTTTTTTTTATATGAGCAATGCAATTTTTATTAATGGAAAATTCTAGAAAATCTATAAATAAAAAAAATAAATAAAATATAAATAAAAAAAAAAAATAAATAAAATATAAATATAAAAAATATTTTCAGATATGTTATGGTAAATGGTAAAGGTAAAATTAGCTTCGACATGCTGAAAATTTCATACACTAACAGAGAGAAGAGAGAGAGAAAGTGAGAAAGTGAGACAAATGAGACTACAGATGAAGATGCAGACTTTTGAGCTCGCCTATGAATGTTGATCAAAAATAAACAATATCAATATATATATATATATATATATATATATATATATATGCATATATAACTTCTGCAGAAATGCTGCCCATAAAAAAAACCTCTTGTCAGATTTTAATGAAATAAATTAAATGCAATTTCAAGTGCAATCTGAGTATAAATATAATTTTTGTGTACATTTTTTTTTAGCTTTCTATTTTAGCTATTAATTAAAATTGCAAATATTTCAAGTATTACAACATTATTAATTTTAGCTATTAAATATAATATTGTTATTGAAATTTATATTAGCAACCATAATTATACATATGTATATCTCTATGTACATTCATATCCAATATCTATATAATATATAAAATTAGTAGCTAAAACTCTTTGCATAACATCTTTCACTGCAGAATCCAATCAGTTCTCTCTCACACACACACACACACATAGACACATATATTAGAAGTCGAAAAGTTTTATACGCACTTAACCCTTCAGTAAAAGTGAAAGTCAGTTTTTACCCCTTGATAAAAACAACGGCGATTTCCGCTATTTCGCTTCCTGCCTGCATTCGCATTATGCCGCCACGATGTTTCACACCCGCCGGGTAGACGTTTATCTGCCCAAACAATAGGCTCATTAGTTGCCAGAGTTGCCTCATTTTAGGCCTCCTGCTGCTGCTGCTGATGCTGCTGCTACTGCTGTTGTGCCATTGGCTGCTGCTATTAAAGCAGTAAGAAAAGTTTTTCTTAATTTCGACGGCGCACACATAAAATAATATTTTTGTTTCTGAGCAAAAACTTTTTGCTGGCAATTATGTTGTAAGTGCCAGTCGACTGGCCCATTGGCCCATTGGCCCGCTGGCCTCCTGCTCGACACCGAGCTTCGCAATGAAGACATTCATTTTAATTATTTAAAGCAAAAGCATTAGCTGCTGCTCTACGTATATTTCGATACGCGCGAAACGTTTTGAGGCCAAATCATAAAACTAAAAAGCAATATCTGCTCCTGCTGCTGCTGCTGCTGCTGTTGCACTTTGTCTTCAGCTTCAAGTAGAATTTCTTTGCTGTTATCGTTCTTGTTGTTGTTGCTGTTGTTGTTGCTGTTATCGTCGGCTTAAAGTTTTCCACTTGAGTTGACGCAGCTGGCAAGCAGCAGCTCGGCAGCACAGCATAGCATGGGCAGTGGGCCAAGATGAAGTGGCGCCTACTTGAAAAAGTGGCGACAAAGTAACGCAAAATGAATATGCAAATGTCTGAGAGTGAAAAAGATTGACTGCCTCAACTAAGTAGCAAGTGGCAAGTACACAATTCAACTGTGAACCAAAGAGCCGACGAATCGAAGCTACGACAAGTAATTTCACTTTGTTTAAGTTTTTCACTTGTTTTTTTCCTGTCTTTCTCTTTCTCTCTCTCTTACTCTTTGTCTGTGTCTGTCTCTGTAGTCGCAATGGTTGTGGCATCAACAACTGCATTGTCATTGGCCTCGAACTGTTGCCAATGTGCGCACAACTTTTTCAATGCAAATCGTCGTAAATACAATCTCGTTTCAAGTTGCAAGCAGCAAGCAGAAGCAAGCAGCAACTTGTAAGTTGCAAGTTGCAAGTAGTAAGTTCCCAAAGCAGCACGTTGCACTTTGCACGCAGTTGCACGCCAACAATAAAAATGCAAAACCAAAAAAAAAAAAAAAAAAAACTTTTCACTTTAGCATTGTTCGGGAATACTCCCAAGGATTGATTGATTTGATTGAAAGTATTGACTATTTGATACCCTAGAAAATGCAAGCAGAAAAAAAAAAAGAAAACAAGAACAAAAACAAGATAAAGGTTTTTGCTTCATTAACTTTTTATACCCCCATAGATGGAGGCCTGTCAAAAATTGGAATCCAATCAAACAAAAAAAATCTTAACTATATTGGTCTGCAGACAAAGAAGAAAGACCAAAGAGTAGAGAAGAAAGAAGAAAGTGATGAAAAAGGGAAAAGGAGGAAAAGTTGACTGTTTGGCTGTTGGGTCGGTAAAATGGACGCTTAGTCTCGCTGAAGTTTACAACAATCTGCACTCAACTTGAGTCATAAACATAAAAGTCTTGGCAATGAAATGCGAAACAATAAATAATAAAATAAAACGCGAAGAACACAAAAATCAAAAACAAATGAAAAACAAGAGAACAAGAAAAATATAAAAATAAAAAGCAAAAGTCTAAAGTGAAAGATGAAAAATACTGAAAAAACTAGAAATTTTTTTATTTTTATAGAAAAAAGGAAATTAAATATTTACGTGAAGCAGCGAGGCATAGAAATTGAGCATAGTAAATTATAAAAGTCAAATAGATGTGGCACAAAAAAAAAACAAAAACCGGCTGCAAGTAGAAAGAGAAATAAAGAGCAGAAAGCAGAGAGAAGAGAGTAGAGAGTTGAGCAGACACATCATTGGTATTGGAGCTAGAGTAATTAAAGCACCCAAGGGAGATTGGGTCTATTAGGCGTCGTTTTGTCCTTGCTCACCACACGCATAGCCATTAATTTATTTTTATGCTTCGCATAATTTTATTATTATTATTTTGTTTTCGTTTCTTTTTTTCTGTCTTCGCTGACAATACATTGAAACAAAAGGGCAGCAAGACACGACACAGTAAGACAGTGAGAGTGAGAGAGAAGATCCATTGAGGCTTTAATGATGCGCCTTAACCAATATATAAAGACAAGGGGAAACAGCAACAACAAATAAAAATAAAGAAGAAACGAAACCAAAAATCTCTCTCCTGGGCATACATACATTCCCAAACCTCGCATATCCCGCATACTTACTCTATATATATATATATACTCGTATATATATATATACTCGTATATATATATATATGTGTGTGTGTGTGTGTGTGTTTATCTGTACATGTTTGCACGCTCGTCCCCTATCTCTGCCACTGCCTCTGGCTCACTGTTTGCCAATGCTCGCGTTGAGCCATTTGAATACGTATGCATACTTAATTTGGCACGGCTTTGACTACTTGCCGCTGCCACTGCCGCTGCCACTGCCGCTGCCGCTTCATCTACTTCGCTTTTGCCTCCGGCTTCAGTTTCAGTATGAATTGAAGCTTTGCTCTGGTCTTTCCGCCGTAGAGCAAGCTGTAGCCCGTTGCCCGTATCCCGTAGCCGGATCCGGCATTGGCGTACTACATTATTGATTGGATATTTGTGAGGGAATTTAATAAAATATGCAAATTTTTTTATTTTTTGTCAGTCGGCATTCAATTGGAAGCTGATGACGCTTGAGTAGCGGTAACTACCGGTAACAATTCAGCTAACACACAGAGAGTGCAAGAGCGAGAGAGAAACATAACATAGCTAACGTGACAAGATCACTATACATTTTAGTTAGCTTGAAAATAGCTAAAAAAAAGAGTAGCTCAATCTGTCAGACTGATCAAAAGATGCCTTGGGCAACAAGTATACGCCATGTTAACAACTTTAATTTAATTGTCAACTTTCGACATTTATATTTATTTTTTTTTTATGGCCTTTCACTATGTTTATTGTAATAAAAATGTTACGAGCCAAAGTCTAAACATTAATTTACGTCACTAATTTTTATCGCTTTTCAGAGGCGACAAAATCTCACTCAAACTTCAACTAGATAACGATAAAAATCTGCGAGTGATTAGTTTATATAGTTAAAGCGATAACAACAATAATAATGACAAGCACAGTGACAGCATATTGTATGTTACAAAAATAAATCATCAGTCAAATATAAAATTTTTTTTTTTTTTTTAAGCTACAGTTATAGCACGCCCCAACTATCGACAGAGTAAGAAAAATACATAAAAAAAAGAATCAGCTATATAAAAACTATATAAATGTGAAGCAGCAGCATGCTGCTTGCATTACATATGCAAAAAAAAAGAAGAAGAAAAGAAACTTAAGCTTGAAATAAATTCAGAGAATATATGTTTAGCTCTTGCATTCATACGCTTTCATTATCATTCATCCACAGTTCACAAAGTCACATAGCGGCGCATCGCATCATACTAGTCGTAAATGTGGCTTTTGCCTCTGTTTCTGTGTATGTGTCTCTGTCTATGGTCAGGGTCATGAAAATGACACAAGAGGCAAATACATTGAACCCGCAATTGTTCACAGTAACATCAAAAGACAAGAAGACAACATCAAATGTCTTCAACAGCTGCCCGAACGATGCTAACAGCAGCAGCAGCAGCAGCAGCAGCAACAATAATAAAAACCAAGATGAGGCTAAAACAACAAAAAAGCTAAAATGAATATCACGTGGTTCACATAAAACCAAAGACAGCCAGGCAACAACAACAGTAACAACAACAACAAGAAATAGTTGTACAGTTAGTTACTATAGCAAGCAGCTTTTATCTAACTGTTGACTATAGACTGTATATACTCTATGAGCAGCTTATATATATTACAGGGTATTTTCTTGTATGTAGAACATGCGTATAAAATAGCTTTTTGTTAGCCAATGATTGCCTGTAGACGATTGCAGTGTCAGACGCTGAAGACAGTTTGAGCGCCAGGCGCAAGTCCAGCAACGAATTTTTGACTACCTCGCGGCATTTAATCAGTCAAATTTTATGCGTTGCGCGAATTGAAGTCAGCAGCTTGCAAAAATGAGAATGAGAGTGAAAAGAAGAGAGAGCAGCAACAGCAGCAGCAGTTGACAAGCGGCTTTAATTGCTTTTAGTTCTGAGCACATTATATAAACGTCTTTTGCTTCATTTCATATTTTTTTTTGTGGCATTGCATGCATGTCTTAAAGCTGATAGCGAACTTGCCTCAAACTTGGCCAACTGCAATTAGACTAAGTGGACTTTAATGTGGCAATGTCTGTGCTAGCTACATTTTTCTCTTTACTAGCAAAACGCAAAACGCTGCAAGTCATTTTAGCGGTTAGCCAAAAGTTGCCTACAACTGAACTTTGCATTTTGTCTGTCTGTCGACCAAGAAAACAACAACAACAAAAAAAAACTTGTTTCCAAAACTAAACTGAAAAGCATTGAAAGAAAGGGTTGAGACAAAGAGAGAGTGAGAGAGAGAGCTAAGAGAGTGAGAGAGTAGCGCAAGCTTATTCAGTTAGAGAAACAGACGTTAGTTGACATTTTCAGTTAAGTCTACGATATTTTCTTCGAATATTTTCTGTATTCATTCGCTTTCTCACAGCCTTTTCACAATTTAGTTTGTGGGAAATTATTTTGTGCTGCTGCTGCTGCTGTTGCTCTTGCTCTTGCTCTGTTCCCTTGTGGTACTCATTTTGCTTAGACTTAGAGCCACTGAATGACAAACTTTTTGTTGCCACAAAGTTGTTTTTCTTCAGTTTCATTTGCAGTTTTTTGTTGCCTTTTTGTCATGAACTGTACACAAAATTTTGTGGTTAAATTTAAGATGAATTTGATTTGCATGTTGCCAAAGAAAAAACTTGACAGGTAATGAAAAACTCTTGTCTTTTAATTTTATTTAAACTTTTCAAAATTTTGCAAAGAGTTTGAAGCTGAATATGAAGCGTTACTTTATTTGCCGCATATAATCATCGAGTATATAGTAAAATTCAGTGTTAAATTTTACAATTTCCTGGCATTACATTCCAATTAGCATGACGCAGCATTTTTTTTTTTTTTTTTTTGAGGCAATTTTAACGCTCATCCTTACAAATGACAAGCAAAAGAAATTAAACCAAGCTTTTTTTATGACTCATGAAAATTTTTACTCACATTTATTTATGCGACTTTGAGCCGGCAAACGCCTTTCATCAGCTTCAGCTACGGTAACGTCAACAGCTTTGACTTTTGGGCCTATTTTAATGCTGATTTATGTCAACCGCAGGATAAAGTTTACCTAACCTTGGATGATCTGCTTTGACTGCTGCCGACTGCCGACTGCCGACTCTTTGGCAAATGCTATAGATAAATATTCATAAATCCTAGAAGCGTGCCTCATAAAAGTCTGTGATTAAATGAAACCATTTATTAAAGAAGCTAAAGACAATAGCACGACACCTACACACGTGCACACTGAGTGCGAAGAGTGCGAAGAGTGCAAGGTGTGTGAAAGGGGACATAAAACAATTTCTTTAAAAGTCACGGGCTTCAGCACGCAGAGTTATGACAATGCACGTTAAATGCGAAAGAGACACTGCTTTTCCATTTTCCAAACGGCAAAAAAAAACACACACACACACAGCAACTTCAGCTCTCAACTTCAGTTTCTAACTCGTCTTCCTACCACCCCTTGTATGGCCACAGCCTAACCCAAGTAGCAGCAAACGGTAGACGTCGAAGTCGACAGAGGCGTCGACAGCGGCGTCGAGGGCAAGTAAACACAAACAAATTTTTAAATTTGTAAACACGCAGCAAAACGAGCGACGATGAGCGGCAGCCAACAACGGTAACGAATCCAAAAAAAAGAAAGAGAAGAAAACCAACTGAGTCCCAAACCACTTGACAGACAACGAAACAGTACACACACCACACACACAAACACACACACAAACACACACACAAACACACACACAAACACACACCACACACAGACACCACATGTGAGAGTGTCATGTGTTGGTAACAGGAAATCCGACAATTTTTAAATTTTTTCACATGAGCCAAATAAAAAGTAAAGCAAAGAAAAACTTACACACGAGCGCGCTCGACAATATGATACTCTCTCTCTTTCTCTCTTTCACTCTTCTCTCTCTGCTGTTAAATAGACAAATAGTCACAAGCTATGCTGATCAAGCAAATATATATGCTGCTTTGATTTTGCTACTCTGCCATTAACATAATATACCCTACACTGCATATTTTTAATAGGTATGCATATTAAAAACATGCAAAATATTACGTATACGCCGCCTGTACACAGTCAGTTGCAAAGTCAATTTATTATAATACGCAACTATTATCATTGCATAAACAAATTTTAACATAAACAATCTGCCACAAAATATCTTTAATCAGCAGCAGCAGCAGCACAAAAAAAAAAATGTTAATCAACATTAAGCCGCAAAAATTGAATAATTTTGAGTATGAGAATATATTTGAAGCACTAAGCAAAAATCTTTTTTGTTGTTAAAAAGTGTTGAAATTTCATGCATTACAACTCAAAGCGGTAACGACTTGTAATCTAAATATATATATATAGAAAAATATATATGTATATACATATATATATGCGATTTCTTAGAGCACTTTTGATTAGGCACAAACATGCCTCATGCCAGGCTGCAGCAACGCATAGCAAGAGAGACGCATGCTGTCTCTCATGCTCTCATATGTGTATCTACTAATGGCACACACACAAACACACTCGGCGTATGCGTAATATTCCCTGCTCATATGCTACGCATATTTGCATAATTTGTTCGCCAGCCAGCCAGCCAGCAAGCCAGCAAGCCAAGACATCTTTCACACACACACACACATATGCAAGTAAGAAAACAGCAGGCAAGGCAAGGCAAGGCACATTGCCATCATTTTAGCCAGCCGAGCTGTCTGAGTTAGTAAATTGCACATACGCCACGTATGCCATACTCATATTTATGCTTCTGCCTAAAGCAATGCAAAAAGGTAAAAAGCTATTGTTAAGGCCTGGCTGCCTACTGCCTACTGTCTGTCTGCCTGGCTGTCTGTCTGTCTAAAGCTTATTTGACTGAGCGGCGTTAAGTGTCTGTGTTGCAGTGTCAGATGCGCACTTGCTGACAAATTGAGCCTGAATGTACGCAAATAGGCTAGAAAAGGTCTACAAGGAAATGAATAGAGCTTGAGCTTGAGCTTCAGCTTCAGCTTGAGTAGCTAATGCGGATACATTGAGCAACAGGTAGCGATGCCATTATACAGCAATAAGTACAGCAACAGCTAGCTTTAATTTTCTATAGCTGCAGCTGCGACTCATATGATGCTTTATTATTTATCATTTTATTACATTTCATTTGACTTTCATTATGTAATTAATTATTTCAACTTTATTTATTTGCCATTCAAATTCATCGTCATTTCATTCACAATTTTTGCTAGTCTAGTCTACTCATCATTCTTCACACAGCACTTTCATTAATAAATGCTGACAACAGCAGCAAACAGTAACAGCAGCTGGTTGCCGTTGCTGAAACATTAACTTGGCTAAAGAACTTCATTATGTTGTGTCCAATAAATCTTTGAGAATTGGCCACCTTTTGACTGCAGGGGCTATAGAAAACATAGCAAACATTCATAATGCGGCAAGACAAACACCTTTGAGGCACAACAACAACAACAAAAAAAAAAAAGAAAACAATAACAGATAAAAGCAATGACATGCGAAATGCTCATACGCCCAGTATTGCTAGAGTGACTCAATGGACTCATT
Organism: Zaprionus obscuricornis; assembly: GCA_037044475.1. Classification (NCBI taxonomy): domain Eukaryota; kingdom Metazoa; phylum Arthropoda; class Insecta; order Diptera; family Drosophilidae; genus Zaprionus; species Zaprionus obscuricornis. The sequence continues at coordinate 71,064 of JBAMBR010000484.1, forward strand.
GGCGTTATGCTTTCCACCTGGAGGCGTGCTCAAAGGCGACCAACTCTCTAATGTTGTGGCGTGTCGACAAAAGCAAGCAATAAAATATAGCATAAATTAGCCAAATAAGCAAACGGTCAAAACAAAACAAAAATACAGCTAAAACAAAACAAAACAAAAACACAAAATGAAACAAAAACAAAAACAAAATGAGAAAACAGAAAACAGAAAACTTTAATGTTTGCTAGGCAAATACAATAAACAGAGGAAGAAGTAGGAGGAGCAGTAGAAGGCCGGAGAGCATAGCCAAAGGGCAGGACGAGCATGAACTTTCTGCTCATTTTGTTGAATAAACTTGCGTAACACGCTTTATTTAAGCTTCTTGTTGTTGTTGTTGTAATCATTGTAATGCTTATTGTTGTTGTTGTTGTTGTTTTTGTTGTTGTTGTTTATGTTTGTTACATTATTATAATAAAAATGATACACAACAAACATGAGCATGAAACATAAGCAAAACAAAGGCCAATAATGAAATGTCTTTATGTGGCGATTATCTGAACATAACCAGGCCCAATGTGCAATTAACTGGCATGTGGTGTGGCATGCCCCAAAGGCCCACAAGCACAAGCAATACACACACACAAACACACACACACACACACACACACACAGGCACACATATGTTGATGTAATATGTACGAAAATATGATTGGCCAGAGGCAACTTTTGAGATTTGAGAAGTTTTTACGCAACACAGAGACAATAATCCTCCCCAAAAATATAACAACACAAATTTTAGCTGCAATTTAATGCATAATTAAGCAGCAGAAAAATGTAAACAAAAACAACAACGAAAATTCTTGAAATGATAAAAATTATAATTATATAATTTATAATTTAAATATTTTAATGACAATTTCTGTGCTGTGTCACTGCCATTGCCATTGCCACTGCCACAATGTGCTGTAATTTATTTCTCTTGCCAAAAATTTTATTTCATGCAAATTTCAACTTTGGACTTTAAATTTGCAACTTTTAAATATGACAAAAAAAAAAAAAAAAAAAAAAAAAAAACTTGCTCAGCTTTTGCATAAATAATTTTTGAGACTTTAATTTTGCATTTCATTTGTAGCTTAAAAAAATCTCTAACAAAATTATGAACATACATTTTTTTTTTTTTGACTTTAATTCAATTTGTCTGCTGATTTTTGGGCAAGCATATTAAAGTTTTTCATTTTGAACATTTTAATTTTAGAAAAAAAATTATTTCATATTCATTCATATCAAAGCTCATCAAATTGTGCGCTGGACAAAAAAAAAAAAAAGGAAAACGAAAAAAAAAATAAAGTAAAGCAAAAACTTAATAACATCAAGTCAAGTTTGTTCAAGCCGGAAATAGTCGAACACACAGAGAGTAAAAGAGAGTAAAAGAGAGTGAAAGTGAGAGTGAAAGAGATATATATAGAGAAATAACAAAGCAACAACAATTTTAGATGATGTCGATGATGTGTCCTGGCAGCTGGCCAATGTTTATCCAACTATCTGCGGCTATTCGGTTTTTTTTTTTTTTTTTTTTTTTGGGCTTTGGGTTTTCTTTAGCTTTAGCTTTTACTTTTGCTTTTCATTTTTAAGCTCAACTGTAAATGAGATTTTGCACATTTGCTTTGAGCTTATCTTTCTTACTCACTATTTTTGGCCCTTTGGCAGTTTCAAATAGTAATTTGTCCATCCCTCTGCCCGCCCCACACACCACACCACACTCCATATCCATGCATATTGACCTAACAGCAAGACAAAGTCAAGTCTTTCTCCATTTTGCCACTGATTACTGAGTAATAATCAACTGCCAGCCGGAAGCTCCAATATCAGTTGTGAGTATTTTGCGTAAGCAGAAACAAAACAAGAAAGAAAAAAAAATAAAAATAACAGAGAGAGAGAGAGTACGAGGAAATTACAAAGCACTCGTGTATCGGCAGAGAAGTTATCAAGACAGACATTTCATTAAGCTATCATATGC